>JARSSU010035690.1:0-21242 GCA_029619165.1 Eurosta solidaginis
ATCTTAAAAATATTTACAGAAATTTTTGTTGGGTTGCGCATAATAAAATTCGGCATATCCTCATAGAACCGGTCGTAACCTTAAAAAGACATAACTGGCCGGAAGGTGGTATCTGAGCGTAATCATAAATAAAAGCATATGTATCTCATATCTTGTTAAGAAGGTTTTTGTTGAAAAATTATAATTCTTGACAGGAATTTTATGAAGCTTTATCTCTTTATCATAGCTCGCAAAGGAGATTTATGAATCTATATTATAGTTAACTGAGTTAAGCTCTTTATAAATTCTGTTTAGGCCACCAGCCTAAATATTTCGGACCACCCTAACGCGCGCATTAGTTATTTTATTATTAATACCGGTAACGGCTTACACCAGTCGAGAGCTAACTTTGAAGGGGAAAATCTCAACGAAAGTTGGCTATCGGCAGGTGCCGCGGACTTTTTCGCGGTCTTGACCCCTTCCTCTATTTTGGAACGTTCACGAGCCAGCAGCTAGCCCCAGGTAAGTTATCTTATTACATATCTTTCATAGTTTGTGCATATAATTTACGCTATAATTGCACTTTACGATTGTGATTCATTTAGAGTTGGGTCGTTTGGTTCTGAACTTGTTCAATTGACCGGGTCTCTCAACTGAACAAGTGAACTAGATCTTAGATTTCGGTTCAATTTGTTCTTTTAGTTCATTTGTTCCTTTAATTTGTCCGTCTAATGTTATTCTTTCTCACTTCTCGTTCGCGAACATACATACATACGCAAAAATTTTGATTACGAAATGTCGATGATGCCACTTACACTAAAGATATGTGTGGTCATCTTTGTGTGTGGCACTGCCACAACAATATATGTATGGACTAATTATGAAAAACATCTTTTGTAAGAAACTAATTACATTTATTAAACTTGAAAAGATCATATATCCAATTTGTGTCTGTACTCTTTCAATTTCCTGGATCTTCCAAAATTTGTAACTTTTTTGAAGTTAATAAACATATATGTATATATTAACTTATTTATTCATAAAACATTAAATATACCTACACAAACCATTGCTGCATACACACCCTCATCTATAATTGTTGGCTTTTTTCGCGGGTGCAAGCAGCAGTGAACAATTTGCTTGAAAACAAAAAAGAACAGATGAACAAAAAGAACCACTTGTTCGTTCTTCAGAAAAAGAACTAAAGAATCGAATCTCTGAAATGAACGAAAAAGCACAACTCTAGATTCGTTTTAATAATTGCGATTATAACACTCGAATTTTCCATTGTCAATTGTATGGCAATCAGCTACCCATATTTTTCGTTATAATTGCAATTATTTAACAATTTGCGGTCGTCATATTATTAATATTTGCAATTCATCATTTTACAATTGGAATTTCCGAAGTGGTTTGTGAATTAATTATCCTATTTCATAAATATAACAATTCAATTCCAATATTTATAAAGAGAATAAATTTGTTACTACTCGTTTCTAATTCTTCTTTTATTTCTTTTTATTTGCGTGCGATCGCGTCCCACGACCCGGGTGCCACATTCCCCCCGCAAACCATTGGTACTTACGCGCAGAGGAGATTAAGATTGTGAAAGAAAAACACTTTTAAAACCAAAGAAATCAGCAAATTTGGAGATTTGATACTTCATTTTAAAAGAGGTTATTATAATCAGCATTAAATTCAATCAGCAGCCAACGAGGAAAACCAACTAGCACAACATTTTTGGCAACTCGTTATCACACACACACACATACAGGTCACTTATCACATCATCACAATATTGCTATCACTCATACAGTCCATTCAGCATCACATCGAAATCACATCATCAAACACAGTCCATTCGCATCACATCGAAAACACATTATCCAGAACATTATACAGTCCCACTACTAGCATACAGTCCATCACATCAACACATCGCTGCCCATCGATCAACTTAAAACACAAGGTACGTGGTTGCTTGGTACTGCACATATTTTTTCTTAATTTACGTGTTTTACGTAAAAAGTGCACTCCGCTATAGATACAACAAAGGCAAAGTAGTGAAAATAATTTTCGTGTTTACTAAGCACACAAACGCCTTTTGACTATCGGGTAATTCCCACCACCAGTGGTAAGGGTTACCCAGACACAGCTCAAGGCAGACAGTCAGTGATTTTTTTTTAGATTTTTTTTCACACACTCGTCACTGCACTGTGTACACCCCCGATTCGTCACATACGTTGACAAAAACCTTGCAACAGGAACCAGATTTTCACTTGGTTGATAGCCTTAGTATATCCATCACGGAACACACTTTGTTAATCAGTTGCGAACTGAAATATACTAGAAAGCCGAAAAATGAGCACTGCGTTGGGTGCTAGTGGCTTATCACAATTGCTCACAAACAAAATTTATACTGATCGTTTTATATTATATGGCCTGTGTTTTTTCAGAGTTTTTATAATAAATAATTAAAAGTGTAATTTTCCACATTAAGTTGGATAAAAAAATTTATTTTCTTATTTATATTGAAAATGTACCCTGGTTGGCTACTCGGGAATACTCATCAGCGATCACATCACACTTTTTGTATACACATTAAATCCTCGTCAGGATTTCTATCTGTGTTTCACATGACTAGGTATACACATTAAATCCTCGTCGGGATTTCTATCTGTGGTTCAAATTCTAGGTTACACACATTAAATTCACGTAAGGATTTCGATTTGTGTTTCAAATCTCGAGGTTGACACACTATATCCACATCAGGATTACTATCTGCGTTTTAAAACCTTTTTTAGACACGCCAAATTTTGGAAAATATTTCTATCTGTGTCCAACACACTTGTTAAGACACATTAAATATTTGCAGACGATTCTCTTCTCTGCATCGCACATCACTGTATACACATATCCTCGTCAGGATCTCTATCTGTGTTTTAATATCACACTAATACACATTAAATCCTCTTCAGGATTTCTATCTGTGCTGCATATCACTACATACACAATAATCTCCTCAGGATTTCAATCTGTATTTTATATCACTTTATACACACTAAATCCTCGTCAGGATTTCTATCTGTGGTTTACATAATTATCTTATTTTTGCCTTATCGCACTAAATTCACATAAGGATTTCTATCTGTGTTAACACATTTAATCAGATCAGGATTTCAATCCTTGTGTTTTAAAGATTATACTTAGACACAATTCAATCTCAGCAGGATTGATAGCTGTACCACTCAAAACCAACACTTATAGTTTTTGCTGCGGTTGCATATACACCAACGCCACTAAGTCGTTTACCTCCAAGCTCGACACCTTTAAAGAAACAAGATATTGAAATTAATAAAATCAATGGAGACTTATATTAGATTGGCTGATTCCATAGTCGAGTTTGAACAAGATTTCAACTCCACCCCGGCCGAATCCCGGAACAAGCACACCCTTGCACTACTCCAGAGGAGCTAAGGGCACTATGAAAGAAGACCAAGTCTACATATGAAGGTCTCCTCAGCAATCCTGAGCTGTCCAAAGAGGAACTCAGCTCGCTAAGAAGAAAGAATAAAAGTTGCGCCGTGGACATAAAATACGGCTGCCGCCTTGCGACACCGATGGAAGAATCAAAATGCACATAAATAACACGTGAATACTAATAATGTTATGCGAATGAAAGATGATGCTCCGGCCAAGAAAGTGTCTCTATCGGAACCCGCCTATGGAAGCAGAGGTAGAGGGCGGCCCCCACTCCGTTGGAAGGACCAGGTGGAAAACGATTTAAACTCCCTTGGTGTGACCAATTGGTGCCGGTTGGCGGAGCGAAGGAGCGACTGGCGCGCCTTGTTGGACGGCCATAACCGTTTAGGACGGTTAAGCGCCAATTAAGTAAGTAAGTAAGTAAGAATACTAATTATGTCACAAACATGTAAGTGATATGTGAAATCTGAAATTTTGAAGTTAAGCTCCTATCGGATTGCCAATTCGATACCTACAGATCAGTATACTTAATTAAATTTTAGTTCCATTCATCACCAAGAGAGACATTGATAAAAACTAAAAATTACTTTGGTGCAGAAGATTTACACCTCTTCTGAAAATTTAATTTTTTGATTTGTTATAGGTATGCGAATATATACATAAAAGTACTTCAAAGCAGCAGCTTACCTTTTTTTTATTTTATATTCAAGGTTTGTTAGCACTTTTGGTGACTCTGATCAAAGTTTTTAAGTTTTATAGTTAATTTCAGGTTTTTGGTTAACTTCTGATAACAATCAAGAATTTCTCAGGCACTTATTTGATTTTAAATTTTATATATTTATTTGTTTTTAGTTTTCTGTCTTAGTCTGTATCTCCATCACAATTAGGCTTAGTTGCTATCAGTTGATTACTTTATTATTCACAGACTCACAATGACTGACTTAGATAATTGAAAAATTTTAGTTCGACGCTTTGTGTTGGACCACTTTTCAGGCAACACTTTCACTTTGCATATGAAAGTTCCGAAAACAACACATCCTTTGTTTTAGGTAAAAACTAATTCTTAATTTTATTTATATAAAAAAATATCAATCGTTCGACTGTCACACCGACATTCTGAATAAGCGTTTTCCGTTTTAATAGCGTCTGAAACTTTTATAAAAAAATCTAATATTGCGTTGCTGCTGATCTCACGTTTAGTAAGTGCGTGAGATTATTTAATCTAATTTTATCTTTTGTTTTTTGTTCATATGTATGAGCATTTATTTACATTTGCGTTAATCTTTTCTTTTGTGCTCCGTTTCCTAGCTTTGTTTGGGAACTTATTCCGATGATATCTCATATAAAACTGACAAGTCGCCGGCATCTGTGGCATTAAATATAGTAAACGTTTTGTGGGAAATTTCGTACGGGAATGCACAATGAAAGGGATATTTTCATTTTACCACTGAGAACAAAGCATAAACAAAGAGAATGGGAAAGCGGATGCGCTAATGCAGAACTTGCTGTGCTGTCCACTAAATTTGTAATTATTTTTTGTGGTTTAAATTTGATATTTTTTGGCATTGGAGTTTAAACTCATAATCTATTAATATTTCACAGCTGATTTTTGATTGCAGTCGAATAAGCATAGCAAATATTGTCAATTTTCCTTTCGAAGTTCACACGACCTCATATTCTTTAGTTTACTCGAAATCCCTCTAAATTAATCTTGTTCTTGTTGATGCGGTAGCAATTGATCACCCGTATTACAACAATATGTAAAAGATGCCGGGGTTTTCATATCAAAGCACTGAAACCGTAATGGATATCTTCCATTTATATGAGGTATATGAGGTACCAACGTGCCAGCTGCAGAGTAGTCTTGGTTTTGGCTCTTTGTTCCACCAACTCCTCATCCTAATTGCCTTTTTATTTGTTTTTTATTTTTGGCTTACTCTTTTCTCTTTCATTTCCTCCTTTTTACTTTTCTTTATTCTTTCCTTCTTTTCTGTTTTTAATAACTTTCAAACAACAGTTCCGTGTTCTAGGCAAATTTTGTCCTGCTGATATTCGGGAAAACGTACTCAGATAATTTGGCTTTTTAAACGCATCTTTGGTAATATATTTTATATGTGAAACCTATGTATAATACGATTTAACCATGCAACTGTGTGGTAAGTTCAATACGAGAGATTCAGGTTATGTGAATTAGTTTTGCGAAGGGCTAGCGCGTACAATTTCTTTCTACATAGCGTACATTAACAATTAACAATGCCTTTAGTTAGTTCTTTTGTTCATTCCATTTGTTTACAATTCCCTATGACTCTCCCTGCGCAGACGCATTTATCAGCAGTGAGAGAATTTCCCAAAGCATCGTTATTCACGTGGACCAAATGTTAAATTTCCCGCCGAATTCGTGTCATGAACGTTCCTTCGGTAGTCGCACATGTAATATTCTATCAAACCACGCATTGATACAATATAACATAAAATATTCTTAGATAATATAAATGTGGGTAACTTTGCAATATCAAATGTATGAATTTTATGCATAACGGTTTAAGTAATTCAATAACAGACATATGAGCACACATACAACACTCAATGTGCTATGCATATTACAGAATATTGTTACATATCGCCGAAAGTGTAAAATCGCACGTAAGAGCTCCCCGCTAATGCCCCTCGCCAATGTTAGTGACAACCATTTGAGGTTATGTAAAGATCCACTTACATATATATTCTCACTGCACCAGATCCGAGTTAATGGAGTAATTGAAGTATGGAATCTGTATCGAATTCGCTGAATATAATCAATAACCGTCTTTAAATAAAAATTTAATAAAAACAAGTAAGGAAGGCTAAGTTTGGGTGCAACCGAACATTATATACTCAGCCTGAGCTTCAATTGTATATTTCATTTCAGATAAATTACTTTTCTACATAACACGTGGCACCGCCTGTTAAAAAAGAATATGTCTCCCCATTTCCTATTACAATAAAACTTGATAAGTGAAATATCATTGATTCAAAACTATTTTTTGCTAAGTTATATTATTATTTTCGTCCACGACCCTTTTAAAAATCTTTTATATAAAAGTGGACGTGGTCTTTAACCGATCTCGCCCATTTTTTCTAGAAATATTTCCTGCTATAGGGAAAATTTTTGTACCCAATTTTATTACGATCCGTTAATTTTTCTTCGAGTTATGGCTCCCGAAACATAGAAAATGGCTTAGTCATTAAAGGGGCCGTGCCACGCCCATTTTTAAAAATTTGAAGTTTTTCCTATTTATTGTTATAAATCCACTTGGGCAATGAAATACCATTTATATGAAGCTTTTTTTGCAAGGATATGGCTTGTTTTATTCGTCCACGACCCTTTTAAAAATCTTTTATATAAAAGAGGGCGTGGTCCTCAACCGATTTCGTAAATTTTTCTTCAAAACATTCCTAATAGTAAAGGCAATCTCTCTGCCGAATTTTGTAACGATAGGTTTTAACGATTTTTGATTTATGATGAATAAATTTTGTAGAATTGATTTTATCACAAGTGGGCGGTGCCACGCCCATTTAAAAATATTTTTTCTAATTTTTATCAAGAGTCTCAATATCAGTCCACATGTCAAATATCAACATTCTAGGTATATTATTTACTATGAATGTATAGAAATATGGGGCGACGCTTAAGTAACCGTACAAATATATTGTTACGAATATTAGCAAAACTGAGGAGTGCTGCCATCTCCAGGCCGATGCTAAGCAGTGACGTGAATTCACATCAATAATTCAATCATTATGTATCTACATAAACGAATCAATAATTGCGTCTACACATATGTACATATTCCGACGAGCAACATTTACATACAAGGCAGCGAGAGATGAGATGTCACACACCGATGAATTTACTTATACGCTTATGTGTGTGCGGGAGACTGTAAAATACAAACACATGCATATATCTTATCTGAGTGGTCACAAGAGAGGGCAATAATTTGTGCACGTAGTTGTGGCTGGCGATTTTGTAGCCGAAACAACTAGTAACTTCTGGAAATCGAAGAGCCTAGAAGTATGCAGCGTAAACTATAAAAGCGGTGCAGGCGAGTAAGAAGTAATTCAGTTTGATTTGAGTTGTCAAGCAGTTGCGATTAAGACGATATCTACCGAGCAATAGCAGTATTATTTTGAATAGTTTTCATTGAGCTATCAATCAGTGTGGTTATTAAGCAAGCTATTCGTTGCACAGTTGAGTGTATTGTGAAGTACTTTAATAAAGGCCATTTTTTCCATTATCCAATATTGGAGTTATTTATTCAACAGTTTAGTGATTCGAACTTAGCAGAGGATTGCAAATAAGAGGATTTGCAAGTAAAATTCGTTACAATTGGTGTCAGAAGTGGGATTGTTGAATAAATTCCAGCAGACAACAAGGACATGGCAAAGTTCAGTGAATTGAAGATCCAGCAACTGAAAAAGGAGTTGGAGAACCGTGGATTAAATACAACTGGCAATAAGATCGAACTTCAAGCACGGCTGCGAGAGGTAATGGAATCGCAAGGAATTGATGTGGACGAGTTTGTCTTTTATCCTGATGGGGACGAGACAACAACAAAAATTGAAGAGAAAAACGAAACATCCCAGACAGTTACGAGCACAGACTTGAACATGATATTGGCTGCAATAACTGCTCAAACATCGACAGTAACATCCAAGATGGAAGCACAGGAGGCACGCATTTCAGAAATGTCGTCACAAATGTCATCTCAACTGGAATCGCAGGAGACACGCATAACATCGAAGATTGAAGCACAAGAAACGCGTATGTCAGAAATGTCGACACAGATTACATCCAAGATGGAAACTCAACTGGAAGAGCAAAAGACATATATGACATCTCAGTTCGCTGAGCAGTTGAAAGCACAGGAGGCCCGCATATCCTCGCAGCTGGAGGCACAGGAGATAAGGGTAACATCAAAGCTGGAAGCACAGGATACAAAATTGTGCAGCTCGAGGACAAAATTGATGCCGAGATAGAAGCTTTGAGAGGTCGTATACAGGAGTTGCAAATGAATCGCCCAGCAGTTTCAGCGAGTAATCCAAAGGTAAAAACACCATCCTTTGACGGTTCTGTTCCTTTCCAGGTCTTTCAAGCTACAGTTTGAGAAGACCGCAGCAGTGAACAACTGGAATGCGGAAGATAAAGTTGCTGCACTGTTCGTGGCATTGAAAGGGCCTGCAGCGGAAATCTTACAGACGATTCCAGAGTACGAACGGAACAGTTATGAAACATTGATGGCTGCTGTAGAACGACGTTATGGAAGCGAGCATAGGAAACAGATATTCCAAATTGAGTTGCAAAACCGCTACCAAAAAGCAAATGAGACATTGCAGGAGTTTGCTTCAGATATTGAAAGATTGGCTCATCTTGCAAATGCGGACGCACCCGTGGAATACACGGAAAGAGTGAAGATTCAAAGCTTTATAAATGGCATACGGGACGTCGAAACGAAGCGAGCCACATACGCGAACCCAAAGCAAACATTTTCTGAAACGGTATCCCATGCATTGACTCAGGAAACGGCGTCATTATTGAGTAAACCAGCATACAAAGCTCATCGTGTGGAAGTAGAAAGGCCAGAGTGGGTAGACACAATTTTGGAAGCACTGAAGGGATCTCAACAGAAGAATGCCAGAGTTATTAAATGTTTCAAGTGCGGCAACCCAGGTCACATTGCACGTCATTGCGATCTTGGTCCTAATAGTTCCAACAATGTGGGTGGCCGTAAACGCAAAGCTGGCGGAAATGAGCAAGAGCGTGTCGAATGTAAAGAACGAAAACTTGCCCCGGCTATTGAATGTCCTGTGATATCTGTGTCGCAGATTGGAAGGAAATCAAGCAGTCTTACCGTCAGAGGGAATGTGGATGGTAAAGAGCGTGTACTGACTGTAGATACTGGGGCATCTCATTCCTTGATTCGATCTGATTTGGTCTACAGGAGAGTAAAGTCATTACCTGGAGCAAGGTTGCGTACGGTCACAGGCGAGTATAAACAAGTCCAAGGCGAAGTGGTATGTGAGGTATTAATTGGAAAAGTCATGGTTCTACACAAATTCGTTGTGGCGGAGATCGTTGATGAAGTCATATTGGGAGTGGACTTCTTGGTTGACCATGACGTCAGGATCGATATGCGGAGGAAAATTATGCGCTATAAGAACCAGGACATACCACTTAACTTTAGTTTGGAAAAAGGGTTCAGCAGTAATCGGGTACTGGTGGAAAAGACTCGACAAAGACCACGAAAGTCAAAGGCAAAGGTTGATAGATCGAATGGGCCAAATAAATCAAAATCAAAAGTACCTGCGAGAGAAACACTGGCATTGACAAAACCTAAAAGACGCAGGAAAACGAAGCAACGAATTTCCGAGAAAGAATGCGAGGGTAGTTTCAAGCCGGAGCGCACTACTCTTGTGAAATGTGGGAACGATACCGATTATGCAAAGCAAATCCGTCCAGCGCAAGCTCTACGAAGTGGTTCATTGACCAAACAACAGAGTGTGAAGGAACGGCCCAGGGTAATGAGTAGTAAGATGAAACACTGGCATGACAAGAACTCTAATTCGGAAGGTTTCTTGGCGGGAGATTTGGTACTGTTAAACAACCCTCACCGGCGGAAAGGTGTTCCAGCCAAATTTCGGTGCAGTTGGGAAGGCCCGTACAAAGTTGTGAAGAAGATCAGTGATACCATCTACCGCATACAAACCACTGGGAAACCACGGATTAGAAGAGTGGTACATTTGGAGATGCTAGCGGCGTTTAGATTGGGAGATTTGTCTGATCGGGACGATCAGACTTAGGTGGAGGGCAGTGTTACGAATATTAGCAAAACTGAGGAGTGCTGCCATCTCCAGGCCGATGCTAAGCAGTGACGTGAATTCACATCAATAATTCAATCATTATGTATCTACATAAACGAATCAATAATTGCGTCTACACATATGTACACATTCCGACGAGCAACATTTACATACAAGGCAGCGAGAGATGAGATGTCACACACCGATGAATTTACTTATACGCTTATGTGTGTGCGGGAGACTGTAAAACTACAAACACATGCATATATCTTATCTGAGTGGTCACAAGAGAGGGCAATAATTTGTGCACGTAGTTGTGGCTGGCGATTTTGTAGCCGAAACAACTAGTAACTTCTGGAAATCGAAGAGCCTAGAAGTATGCAGCGTAAACTATAAAAGCGGTGCAGGCGAGTAAGAAGTAATTCAGTTTGATTTGAGTTGTCAAGCAGTTGCGATTAAGACGATATCTAGCGAGCAATAGCAGTATTATTTTGAATAGTAGAGTTTCATTGAGCTATCAATCAGTGTGGTTATTAAGCAAGCTATTCGTTGCACAGTTGAGTGTATTGTGAAGTACTTTAATAAAGGCCATTTTTCCATTATCCAATATTGGAGTTATTTATTCAACAGTTTAGTGATTCGAACTTAGCAGAGGATTGCAAATAAGAGGATTTGCAAGTAAAATTCGTTACAATATTTATTTCATGTAAATTTATTTACTTTACATACGAAGTAGGAAGTCGGGGATTTCTTCAAAAAACTGTTTACATTATTTCAGAAAAAAAATTTGCTGTGAGTGGAAGATAATTGGGAACTTTATCTTATCGTTTGGTAAATGGCAGATAAATAAAATTGCAAAGATTTGTTTTTAATTTATTTTTTGTGTTGTTTTGTTTCGAGAAAGTACGTAAAAATGAAAGCTTTGAGAGGAGAAGCCGATTAGATTGTTGTTGTTTGGTACTTGTTTCCCTGCAGATCAGAGGATTGCAATACCAAAAAAAAACAGGAATGATGAATAATTTTTTTAATTACCTATTCAGTCCTAAATTTGAACAGCTTAATTGCTGATGCATCGTTGGAGTTGAGGCACCTTTTAAGTTTTTCATATATTATAAGTAATCCTGTTAAAATAAATTTAGGAGCTAAGGGGCTTTTACAACAATATTGAAAGGGTCGTTTTAATAATGAAGACGTCTTCAAGCCATCCCTCTCTCTATATTGGATAAATACAGGCATGCTTAACGAACGAAACGATATCATTTCGTTACGATAATCAACGTTAACAAACGAAACGAAGTCACTTCGTTTCGTTTATTAACGTTAAGATCGTCAGATTAACGTTAATTTGGCGTTCTTAACGTTAATAAACGAAACGAAATGACTTCGTTTCGTTTATTAACGTTGATTATCGTAACGAAATGATATCGTTTCGTTCGTTAAGCATGCCTGGATAAATAGATGAGTTCATAAATATCTATTGAAATTTTACGATCTGTGACAGTTTTAATGCCTATGTACCAGATGTAGGGTTGTTGTCATCGCTAGCAGAAAAGTTTGTATTGCACTGTAAACCCAGAAAAATCAAACTACAATATCCAATTAGACAAAGCAATCCGACACAAACACAAGTTGGAAATGTAATCAAAACAATTGCTTATTTATATATTGTTGCATAGATTTCAAATACAACTAATGCAACTTAAATATAATATAAACACTTATTTTGGCAATTAATTCAAAATTAAAATACAAACACTTCTTTCCATTGTCACACTTTCACACTTCTTCCTCTTGCACATTTTTGTTTTGCTACATCTTTCAGCAATGGCCGACATTTAAATCAACAACACAACACAAATTTCACAAATATACAAATATTTTTTCAGTATGGTGAACTCCACTAACCTGCTCTTTCAGAAAATTTTTGTTTTCTCGCTGAACTTTAAAGCAGCGAGTTCAACTTTCTTATAATTTTAATTTCTTTGTTATAATTTTAATTTCTTTGGCAAAACCATGAAAGTTTGAATGGCAATGTAAACCAAGAATTTGATGGGCATTTAGCTATGACAGAAACCAGTACAGTACGAACAAATATTTAGCAGATATTTCATAAATCTGAGTACAGTACGCTGTGTATCATGTTGGCCCTGTAATTTCGCTAGCAGAAATCAGAAATACATTCGGAAACCTATCCACCAAAACAAAAGCGTGAATAATAAATATCCATATACCTACTTATGTAAAAACTAGAAACTTCTTCCTTTCGTTTATTTATTTAGAATATAATTAACCTTAAAAATATATATACATAAATACTTTGTAAGTGAAATTAAAAAAGAGGAGACTCTGATCGCCATCCTTGAACTGGTTGGCATTTGATTGTTTTAGAAATTTGTCCAAAACCGATGCGGCTCTTAGTAACGCAATATTTTCATACGATCTCGCCGGCATTCTTCGAAGGTACGAAAATGCTTTGTCAGTGCAGGAGGGGCCGCAGGCGTTTGTGTAGAGACTCACACAATTTCCAGTAGTTGCATCGTAGGCATAACGCATAACGCAGCAGTTTATTATCACAGAGCAGAGGAATACGTGGAACCAAAGAGGATAGATAATAAGAGACACCAGCTGACAATGTCGGGCAGAACTACAATGCACGATTTCTTAATTTTAAGCCACTATTTCACTTGACTTCACTTTTTTATATGTTTTTACACAACTATATTATCTTTTTACACTATTTATTTACTTTTTTTATTCACTTTTTGCACTATTTTAACACAAAAACAATATTTAATTTTCACTCACTGAGCTTATTCTTCACTGCATTTTACCAAATCTTCGCGCACAGACACAAAGAGGAATGGCCGAGCCCATGAATTGGTACATTGGCAAATTTCATACAAAACGCAGTCGGTTTTCTGAAATGGCGATATGACGCCTCTTATTATCTATCCTCTTTGGTGGAACTTTACATGCAGCATGCAGGAAAGCTGTGTGCATTAGGGTGCATCTGATCTTTTTCAGTTCCTGAATTGTAAAGAACATTATTCAGAGACAACGCTACATAGTTGAAGTGATCTGTTAATTAATCGAATCACGGGTTTGGTGATTATGAAATGCTTAACGGTATGAGGTATGTTTCTGAGGTCTTCGGAACCAAAATTTATATGTGATAATTGTAAACTAAGGTATTACCGTTTGAAAGAGTAATACGAGAAAAAAGCGCTTATTTGTTTTATTGATAGGTGTTCAAATTTTGCAAAAATTTAAACAGTTTTTTAAGAACCCTGTAAAAACGGGAAACTAGGTTTTTCTTTATAGCTAAACTATTGATGTTTGATGAAAGATGAAGAACAAAGTCAGAATAGATTCAGAAATCATTTGTATGTACTATTATATGTGCATATGTTACTGCCCTTTTCCACATTGCAAAAGTGAATATCGAAAATAAATTATATACTAAAAACATAGCGCGGCGATGGCAGGTATTTCTATTGAGCCCTCATAAGGTATATGTCAAACGCGCGGCATATTTTCTACTTTTTTACGTAGCTTTTATTAGCATGGATTGTATTTTCACCAGCTTCTAGAAGTTTTAATATTTTGCAATTTTGTACAACTATCAAGGAACGATGAGAATGCAATATTTTAATGGTAGAATGACTTAAGGTCAACGGACATAAGGCCAGCTAACTATCCTTTTGATCACTTCGGAGGGTGACGAGGCCAATTTACCTTACGGCCATTTGAATTGGTCATAAGACCAATTGACTTAAGAGTCCTTCAAAATTTGGTGTAGGGACCATTTAGGGAATTTTCGTTTGACCATGTTACCGTTTCGGAAAAAAATAGAACCCATATTTTTACAGAAGTGAGACGAAGACAAAAGCAAACGAGCCCCGCAGGATCAATTTTACGTTAATTTGCAATAAAGTGTTAACTCGATTTTCCAGTAAAATAAGAATATAGGAAAATTAGCACCGCGGAATTTTTTATTCCAAATTTTCAACTATCAATCAGTCAAAGAGTCAAGGTCCCTCACGTACAAGCAAATGGCCTATGTCTATACGTACTCGAGAACATGTAAATCTACTTACATCATTACATTACAAATAAACCAAACTAAAAAAATAAAAAAAATAGATCATAGTTTGAAAAAACTAAAAAACTACGATTTTCTAGCTAACCGAGCGTGGGGTTCATTTTGACTATATTTTCATAAAAGTTGTAAATAGAATAATTGTAATATTTAATATATCAAGAGCCCACGATTTTTATTCTGAATGTGATTATTCTTTTGATAACTTAAATTGTATTATCTTCTACTAAAGTAACATAAAATTTTTGTGATTAAAAATTATAAGCTACTTTTAGTTTGGTTAGCTATAAAAGAGGAATTTTTTAGTTTCTTTCAGAACTACTATTTATTTACTGATACGTTTTAATATGTGTACATAATTAATTCTTTTCGCGATTCGATCACCCCAAGGACTTTTCCATAGATACAAAAATTCCAGAATTGCCCGTGCAAACATCATATAGGAAGATGAAGATTTCTATATATTTTAAATGGGGATGTAGATGTTGTCACTGCAATTAATATAAAGAACAAAGTAGGCATTCAGATAAAAAACAAAAACATAAATAATTGGAATTCCAAATGCATTCGATCGCAGTCGACTTACACAGCACATGTATAAATTCCCTGCAAAAAATGGTGTAACCGATTGTAAAAAGTATGTATGTTATAAAAAGTGCATTATACCTCAACAAAACTCTATGATAAGGTCTTTTTGAACCGTTCATTACATAAACTATAAGCCGTTTGTATATGGTGATCCAGAGATTGAATTAAAGTTTATATTTAATAACATCAGTAATAAGGTGTAATAAGAATATTTTTTAAGCCTATTGATTAAATCAAATAAGATGAGAAATATTTGATAGGCTTAAGTAGATTATAACAAAGCATGAGATGTAGATATAAATATTAGGGTGGTCTTAGTAAATCTCATAAACGAGTTTTCCAGTATCAATCCCTCAGACTTTGGTCCCGAATGGAGACGGCTAAGAGGTGTCGCCCAGATGTCATTAAGGTTAAGATTTCTCTAAAAAATTGAAGTTTCTGATTTCTAATACCCAAAAAATAGAAACCTATAGTGGCTAAAGAACCGCTATACCACACGCCTTAATAGTTTCCAATCAGGGGCCAAAACTTATAGATTATATTTTTCACCGTAGCAATACCATCTGAAAGGAAGATACTGGAAAAAATCGGTAATTGGATTTATAAGGGCCACCCTAATAAATATAAATGTATACGTATATAGTAACCTGCCTATTTAAGCATGTACCTTCTGATGAAACCGTTACCATGTTTTGTTTTTCCTTTTGATAAAAAAATTGTAAACAATTGCAATAGTGATTAAGTTAATTTTAAACACAATTTATAGCAAATTAATCGGTAATATAATATATTAATAGCACAGTAAGAGCGGCAACAAGCAATGTTAAAGGGAATTATTGATGTGATAATATAAATGTGTAAGTCAACGAACTCTCACCTCAACCAGATAACCAAAGAAATTAATACATATTGTTACGAATATTAGCAACACTAAGGGGTATAGCCATCTCTAAGCCGATGCTAAGCAGTGACTGTATGCACATCCATAAATCAATCATGTATCTACATAACCGAATAAATCATTATGTTTACACATATGTACGTACACGCAGCGGAGAAGAGATGCGCAAACACATGCAGATATCATATCTGAGATGCTCCCAAAAGTATGCAATTGTAATTGTGGAAGTGTCGCTCACAAACACACGCACATATGAGAAGCTATATACGTGCATATGTAGTTATAATTATATGGCAGTAAATAAGTAAATTCTGGAAGCGCCTAGAAGGTGCAACGAGGAAATCACAGAGTATAAAAGCACCAACGGTAGAGGCGCGAGAGATAGTTTTGATTAAGACGCTATCTGGCGAGCAGTAGCAGTATTATTTATTGTGAAGTACTTTTATAAAGACCATTTTTCCATTATTCAATATTGGAGTTATTTATTCAACAGTTTAGTGATTCGAACGTTAGCAGAAGATTGCAAATAAGGGGAATTGAAGTAAATTCGTTACAATATTATAATTTCACCTTCTTTGCTAGCAATGCATTATTAAGTGCACATGTCAATCTATGTATGGATGTATTCTTACATATACATATTCAATTCAATCTCAGTTCAATTTATTTAACACATTTGTACAAGTGAGACTATTGTCTCTTAAAGTACATCGATATTTGGATATGTGTACAATATAATAATGTAAGTATAACAATATTTATATTAATATAAAAGAAATAGCAGAAATAGACAATGTAGATTCGAGAAAATAGCTAGAATAGTGTTTTTCGTATATCAAAAAATTCAGACAAAGCCAATTTAAAGCGCGATGCATTGGGCTCATTTTTAATAAAATTAGGTAATGAGTTCCATACTTTGATAGTACTGACAAAGAACGTCCTTGATGATGAGAGATATTTATGGCGTGGAACGATGAGGTTACAGGTTCTGTCAGATCTAGCAAAACATAAATTTCGGAATAGGTATTCTGGTTGTTTTTTATAAATTAATTTATTCAGGAAAATTAGATTGCGATAGTTTAGGAAGGTAGTAAGACTGCAGTCAAGTATTTTAAACGAAAACTCTGATATGTGGTCAAATTTACGCTTCAAGTAGATATATCTTGCACAATTGTTCAATGCAAGTTGTAGCTTATTTCTAGACCTGCAGTCTATATCACCAAACACTAACCCTCCCAACGAAATGAAAGGAACTATTAGTGATCTGACTAACATTAATTTGACATTTGAAGGAATGAAAGCAGCTGTGTACCACAATTTCCTTAACACAAAATAAATTGTTGATAAAACGTAGTTAATATGATCAACACAGTTAAAATTGGAATTTAGTTTGAACCCTAAACTACTAACGACCGACTCATACTTAATGGTAATATCCTGTAGTATAACCGATGGCAAATTCTCTACTAGTTGCGGAGAGTGCGAAATGCAAATAGCCTTTGTTTTATACGCATTTAGATTTAAATTATTATCACTCGACCACGAAGAGATGCTTCCGAGATCCTCGTTCATCCTACAAACCAAATCTTCAGATAAGCCAATAGGGCGAGATAAATATATTTGTGCATCATCAGCATATAGATGTATTGAAACACTTTTACAGCCATGAGTAATATCGTTAATGAACATACTGAACAAAATTGGTCCAAGTATAGATCCCTGAGGCACCCCCGAGCACAGGCACTTCGTCTCAGAGCAACCACTTTTAACTACTACCTTCTGCCAACGATTTGTAAGATAGTTTTCGAGCAATCTTGAAGCACTAGAAGAGAATCCAAAGTAGTGTCGTAATTTCATTAAGAGAATGGAATGATCTACTGTGTCAAAGGCTTTCGAAAAATCTAAAAGTGACATCACAGTCAAATCACCCCTATCGTAGGCAGGGCGTATGTCTTCAGTTACCTTGAGTAAAGCCGTCGCACAACCATGGCTCACTCTATAACCAGACTGGCATTCTGAGAGAAGGTTGTTCTTATTTGGGCCACCACTAACTTTTCCCAGATTTTAGAAAGAGCGGGTAATATGCTTATCGGCCGAAAATCCATTGCCAAACCAGCCGATGGCTGTTTAGCAATAGGAATAACTTTTGCTATCTTCCAAGCATCGGGAAAAGTTGAAGTCGTTATCGAAAAGTTAATAATATGTGTTAACGTTGAAACAATGTTGATTGCAATAAGTTTTACAAGAATTTCAAAGTGAGGTGTCCCTCAAGAACGGGCTGGGCAACCGACATAGTTTACAAATAGGACGGAACGTCACTCTACACAGGCGGGACCAAAATGAATTGCGGTGTTGTTCAGAGTGTTTTCTCAGAACAGCTAAAATTCGCAATATCCATCCGTCTTCCAAACTTAGCTAGTATTTTCCAAACAGAAACAACCGGTATAGGGAGGGCCTGTAATTTGCTGTTCGAGAATCAGGTAAGCAATGGTGAGATATGTCTATCCATGATATATCCAGGAAAGAGATATTCAAGATCACATCCACTATTAAAGTACAATGGCCGTTTAGCTCACATGCGGAATGAATGAGAACGACAGGTTCAATGACAGGTGCGAGAGCTGTAGTGAGGAGCTCAGCCCTAACGAACAAGAGGTCCCGAACCCAGTTTTGTGCTGACCTACTTAGGGGCGTGTCAAAATGCTCAATAAAGGACATCAGTAGGTTTATTGATCTAACCAAATGATTTGAGTATGCAAACAGGGTACATTATATAATTGGTTCTTGCGCCTAGAGAGCCAGAGAGACCGGGTAGCATATCAACCAATCAGAATATGCCTTATCTTACCATAAATACACATGGAGCTTAACTATAAATAGCCTTTATCAATATTATTCTAAGATTTTGAGATAGAACGGTTTTAAAAATTTGAAAAAGAGCTTTTTTTTTAAAAAAAAAGTCTGAAGGGAGCCTGCTTCAAAGCGGCTACCGAGATTCAACTCCGAATTTAGAGCAGACAACAAATAAAAGTCTTCAGATTTGTAGCCATTGATTATTCCTTCAATCTTTATAAATCTTGGAAAATAAGGATAATACTTAATCATAATTGTCGCATATTAGTTTTTTAATTACTTCCAAATCAACTGGCTAATCTGATTTAACGCTTTTCTCTGCTAAAACGCATTTTGTACCGAAGAGCGTTAATCATCTCATAATTTAATGCAATTCAAATTTTCACAAAAAACTTTAAGGTGTAAATAGCTTATTTTAAAAAATTAAAACTACAAAAGATTTCGTTCAACACTCACCACATTTACGAAATCCTGAAAGGTAACATATCCAGGTCCAATTGGCAAACGCGCTTTTTTCGCACGCTCATGCAGCAATTCTCTTTTATTCATAGGCACTTGCGATAAGAATTCGGAAGATTTTAACGCCTTTACAAAGTCATGAACAGTTATCTCACCAAAACCCCGGAAGGTTTATTTACATTTAGATATGTTTTGTGTGCGTTTGTTGTAATACCTGCTCATATGCAATTTATTAACTTTAATCGAGTGCTAATAAAAACAAAGAAAATAATACAAATAAACATACAAATCATCGGGGTTAGAGATGGCAGTACCTCTTAGTGTTGCTAATATTTGTAACAATATGCTCAGAAAGTTTTATTTATATGTAGGGTAAAACCGGGCATAGATGTCCCACTTTATTAAACTTGCTTACCAAATTCCTAGCTTCCTCCTTCTCCGCATCCCTCTTTTGACGTAGCCAGCTGCTTTTTGCATTGTTTTTGCACTCACTCAACCGTTGTCCAATCAAAGTTATAATGCCCTGTGTACAAGTACATCTGGGTATAAAAATAACACGTTTTCCCCACTTAATATAATTTTAGGATTAGATTTACTCTATAAGCAGATAATAACAAATATGTATTTGCATATCCAAAGATATTTAATTTTCATTTGTCAGCCGAAAGCCTTCGTCGCTAGCGCTGCACTTAATTAAGCTTTCATAAATAAAAATAAATAAATAAATTTTCATTTGATTCATATGAATAACAGGATATCCTTTTTTGTCTATTTCATATAAATTTAAATGATTTTGACGGTTTTGTTCTGAAACTACAATATTTACGTAGCATAGTTCTTGGCTGATATGTTTAAAAATTGCTTTTATTATTGATTTATTATTGATATTATATTATATTTTATTTTATTGCTTTTCCACACCACCTTTGTGTAGAGTTGCAAAACTAAAAACTATCAATTATTATTGATTTATTTATTTAGTTAATTTTACAGCTCTACCCCGTGAGGTAGCAATATAGGCGTGTTACCGATTTTTTTCGGGTGTTCGGTTCCCCAGGAGGCCTATTTGCACCCATATACAAACAAACTTAAAAAATTATTATGATTACTAAACAATACTACTAAAAAATAAAAAGATTGCACGTTAAAACTTCAGTACGTATTTGACAATAATATTAAATATACAATATACAAAATAAAGTTAATAAAAGTAAAGAATAAAATATATATACTTATGAAATCAAACCTGAAATATAGAAAAATATAAAAATTATTAATAATGTTTTGTGGAGATATATGTACATATATAAGAAATTTTTCACTTACCTCGAAATGGCGTTTCTTGCTTTGGAGGACCCTTTGCTGCAAACTAAAATTTAGCCAACGAATGCTTCCTACGACTGTGTTGTGTGTCGCAACATCCACTTTGCATTTTCAAACAGGAGGAATGTTATTAGGAAATCTAATAAGGTAATACGATGAAGGAAACATAGATCCTTGTTAGCAAACCATTCAGGAAATACTTTTTCGGTTTCGTGAATAATTACAGGGAGCAAGAAATCTTTAATATGTACCCTATGCGCGTTTTCAGGAAATAGCTGATTGAACCACTTCATTTGCATCCGACACACTTCGAAAACCCTGTCCTTCGGATTTAAATCCTCTGCTTTGAGCAGGGCTTCGATATAGTTTTTGTGATCTTGTTGTGTCTTCGTCAAAAAAGTGGTGCAACGTTCACACTGCAGCTGACTTTCTACTTTTCTGCAAATACCACAGGCAGTATAGTACAGCTGCACCTGTTCTTCAGCTTTATCCTTTGCGCTGACGGAACTTTCTTCCGGAATATTTAAATCGAATGAGGCTAAATCTAAGGTTTTATCGCTAATATTTATCTGACTCGCTGATTTTATTTTAAAATTCTCCCTTTCTTGCCCCTCTAGGTGATTACTGAGAGTCCAGTCTAAACTTTCTTCACAAGTATTTTCTTTTTTTCCAAACCTTTGTCGAAGAATTTGCTTAGACGCAAACTGAGCAAGAATG
>JARSSU010035692.1:0-10091 GCA_029619165.1 Eurosta solidaginis
CACTTCAAACGGCCATTAGTTAAATTGGCCTTGTGACCACATTCAATGGCCATACTACTACTATACTATTTGAGAAAAAAATTAGTTGACTTTATGACCATGTCAAATAAAATGAATGGCCATAAAATCAATATCGTTGAAATTGTGACCACAAATTTGATGTTGTGACCATTTCATAAGTGGCTGTAAAGTCAATTGACGTTATGGCCGTTGACCGATGGAGTGGTGACCATGATCAGATGTCTTTTAAAGCGGTCTTACTGTATCCTTTCTATACGAAAATTGTTTCTTATATTTCTCTAAGGCTTTCGAAGTTTTCTTCTTCAGTATATGTACTTTCTCGTATAGGCAGTCTTCCCTTCAGGCTCTCACGCCAACAACGATTGCTTTTTAATTTTGATAACAGAGTCAATTCTAGTTCAATGCACTTAAAAGCTTCTGTGCAAAATCGCATTTTATAATCAATGTTAATCAATAAAATGCGATGCAAAAACGGAAATGCCTTACATTCCACATACCAAATAATTGTATAAATCGCTTACAACATTGCCAAGTGATAACCAGTAGGACGGCTAAGTTCGGGTGGTAACCGAACCTTACATACTCAGTTGAGAGGTATGGAGACAAAATAGTGAAAATCACTATGTAGAACAATGAACCTATGGGTAACCCTGGATGTGTTGTTTGTACGATATGGTATCAAATGAAAGTTGTTAATGCGTATTTTAAAAGGTGTGGGCCTAGTTCTATGGGTGGACGCCTTTTCGAGATATCGACTAAAGGTGGACAGGGGTGACTCATAGAATTGTTTGTACGATATGGTATCAATGAAAGGTGTTAATGAGTATTCTAAAAGGAGTGGGCCTTAGTTCTATGGGTGGACGGACGCTTTCGAAATATCGATATAAAGGTGACCAGGGGTGACTCTAGAATGTTTGTACGATATGGGTATCAAATTAAAGGTAAAAATAAGAATTTAAAAGGGAGTTGTGCTAGTTGTATATGTGAAGGCGTTTTCGAGATTCGACCAAAATGTGGACCAGGGTGACCAGAACATCATCTGTCGGGTACCGCTAATTTATTTATATATGCATACCACGACAGTATTCCTGCAAGAATTCCAAGGGTTTTTATTTCGCCTGCAGACCTTTTTCATTTTCTTCTACTTAATATGATAGTTGTCACACCCATTTTACAAAGTTTTTCTAAAGTTATATTTTGCGTCAATAAACAATCCAATTACCATGTTTCATCCCTTTTCTTGTTTGGTATAGAATTATGGCATTTTTTTCATTTTCGTAATTTTCGAAATCGAAAAAGTGGGCGTGGTCATAGTCGGATTTCGGCCATTTTTTATACGTACGATACAAAGTGTGTTCAGATAATTATGTGAACTGAGTTTAGTAAAGATATATCGATTTTTGCTCAAGTTATCGTGTAACGGCCGAGTCGGAGGACAGCCGATCTACTGCGTATAAACAACTAGGGCGTGGTCTTCCCCGATTTCGCCCTTTCACATAAAACGTTATCGTGTGCTAGATCTAAGCGCTACAAACTTTCACAAGGATTGGTAAATATTTGTTCGTCTATGGCATAAATGTATCCTAGACATAGTTTCAGTTCCACAGTATTAATGAACAGGACGGTGAGCACGCCCCTTTTGATATTTTCTTTATTTGTCTGTTGTTGCACCTTATCATTACTGGAGTTGAATGTAGACATAATGTAACTTATTATACTGTAAATGATATTAAATTCTTTTGTAAAAATTTCACCTTAAAAAATTTTTTTCTAAAGTTAAAGTGGCGTGGTCGTTCTCCGATTTGCTAATTTTATTAAGCACATATAGTAATACAAGTAACGTTCGCTGCCAAAATTTATAATGAAATATTAAACGTCTGCCAAAGTTACAGCTTGCAAAACTTTCTAAATTACCTCTTTAAAAAGTTGCGTTGCCACGCCCATTGTCCAAAATATTACTTATTTTCTATTCGCGTCTCAAGTCAACCCCACCTACCAGTTGCCATCGCTTTTATACGTCTTGGTAATGAATTATCGCACTTTTCGATTTTTCGAAAGTTCGATATCGAAAAAGTGGGCGTGTTAGAGTCCGATATCGTCATTGTTTTAAATAGGCTCCGATCTGAGATGAGTGCCCTGGAACATACGTTACCAAATTCGTCAAGATACTCAAAATTTACCCAAGTTACCAGGGACGGACGGAGGACAGGCTCAATCAATTTTTCGATGCCTGACATTTTGATTATGGAAGTCTATATCATCTCGATTCCTTATACCTGTACAACGAACGTTATCAATCAAAGTTAATATTCTTTGTGAGCTCTGCTCAACTGAGTATAAAAAAAGTTGCTTGAAGCAATGAATCAACGTCTCAGCTGCATACCTTCCGAGTACGCTTTCACGCATATGAATGAATATCTTGTAAGTAAATCCATGAAATGTTGTGTAATTACATCTGTGCCAGTCCTAAATCGTTCATGCAAACATTTATACAAACATATGTTATTGGCGCCAAATGAGCCATGCCACATTTACGTGAAGATTCCGAATGAATTCTACGAAAAATGCATGTCGTACATCTTTATTTAAATTATTCGTTCGATCCGTTTATAGGCAAACCACCAAAGTGGTTTACTCTGTAAGTATCGTGGTAGATATATCTGCAGCTCAGGTGGTGATTAATAATTAATTAATTCGTTTTAAGCAAACGTAAGACACTGTCAACTCATTGACAGTTTCATCTGCTGCTTAGGATTCTGTGGACGTTGTGTGTGGTAACCTGCGTAGCAAATGCCATTGAATCGTATCTCATTAGCACTACTAATTAGCTGAAATTCTTGGTTTAAATATTTATCAACATTCAGGATTGGTAAGTCACATTGGATGGTCAGTATATGCTTCATGTTGCAATCTCAGGCAGTCAAATCATAGCTTATTTAAGAAAGCAAATTGCAGAAGTTGGCGTAAAAATCTACCTTTTTTGGCAAACGATATTTACACTTTATCTGGAATGAGTTGCACTTAATCCTTTTTACATTATTGATTCTTAAAGCCGTGCTCCGTGAGAGCACTAATACGGCATCTGCAAGGCAGATGAATTTTCCCTGAGAAGCGTTTTATGGCAGAAGTGCGGACCCTGAACCCATGACCTTCGGTGTAGTAGGCGAGCACGCTACCATCACACCGTGGCGGCCCACCGGGATCCAGGTCAAGTTTATCTTAATATAGTTCGTTGCAATCACAATCGAGGCTAGACATTCTCAGACCACCCTCGTTCGCATCAGAGTTGCATCCAAGGGCTTCACTTGCCGCTTGACTATCGGAGTAGATGTTAAATGCTCTAGCCGTGATAGCACTACATAGTGTCCCATCCGCCGCTTCCCTCCCTTAATCGCAGCTAGCTTGAAAGGTGCTGCAGTGACTCACAGCTTAAACTTACGGCTTACATCGATATCGTGAAAATACCGTCCCACCAATTTCTACCCGTCGATCCTCGACCCAATCGTTAACGTGTTAACGATTCCGCTGCCCATATAAGTCTCTTTCTGCCCATTTTGAGGAAATGACTGAGGCGAAGATTGCACCAACCAGCGCTTTCCGTTTGTTCCACCAGACCAGAAGCCCGTATATGAGAATCGACTTGGCTACCATCCAATAATGCAAGTGTACTTTATTGGCCCAACGTTTTCAACAAGCGGGGTATTTGTAGCCTTGTCCTCCACATTGGACCTTCAGATTGGGTTATACTGAAAGGACAGCCCTTTATCGGGAAAGTCCCGAGTCCCTCCGGAACATAGAACCGCCTGCCGTAGTTTATGACTATAAATGCCCGGCGAGCCCCTTTCTCAATGTTCAATACCTGAAGCTCGCGGTCGAGAAAAGCAGACTTCCGAGAAAGACGCGAATCACTCTGCACAGCTTCGGTCTAGATTCTACCGTCAGTTAAACCTCTTACTTATTCAGAAGACATATGCAACGTATGTCCTGCATGTAATGTGTGACACAATACACCAACCATCTTTTGTTGTAGTTGTAGGGAGAAGGACACTCCCGGAAGTCCTTGGGGAGTGTTATCGATGCTGATGGTCCTTTGTCGGATGCAGATACGGTACGTAACGTACGCATCTTGGGAACGATTTGGTATGACCACATGCACCTAGCATCCCGCCCTCTCACCCCCTATATCCATGAGGAACTTGAGGTCACCAGAGCCTCGGCTGTTAAAGAAACAGGATTCGCCACGGGTAGGTGAGGTTGACAATTGGGTTAGAGAAGCTACATATATATTGCGCTGGAAAACCCTTGAAAGGGTTGCGCTACACAAACCCTTTGAGCTGCTGTTATATTCTAAGCCCCCTAAGCCGATGGTGTAAACCAACCATCTCTTCAATAACAGTATAGTAGCAACGCCTCTAACACCCATGGCCCTCTGGTCCTGCCTATTGAAACTGCTAGCTCCCTATTACTTCGTAAGAGGATGTCGATGAATATTTGTGAGAGAACACACTTATTGGAAGAACTGATACAAGACGCGGAAGAGGGGGATATCTTTCTATCCAAAGTTATAAGTAAATATTTAAATCTAAAATACTCCCCACATCGCGGGAGTTCCGAAGACTGGGATCTTATAATTCCTCATTAAAATAAGTAGTTCCGGGTTTACATTCACTCCACATGACTCAGCCCACCAAGATTACGGGATAGGGAGAAAAACTGAATAGAGAAACAGACAGAGAGAGGGAGAGAAATGGAGAAATAGGGGGAATGAAGGAATGAAATGGGAAGAGCAACCAAAGGAGAGCGAAAGAGAACGAGGCAGAGTGTGAGCAAGAATAAAGCAATATAGAAAAGGAAGCTGTAGATGGAAAGAAATCGACAGAGGCAAATATTTTGCAATGGCTTATAATCCTTTAAGGTGTACAGCAGCGAACAGAAAAATAGGACTCGCAATGCATTTTTTACGGATATAAATATTTTAAGAAAAAGCTTATATGAATTTTGTAACTGAAACTATGCAAACCATTTTTAAAAAACGTTTTCGAAAACAAAGGAAAATGCCAGAAAATTTTGAATTTTTATTTGAAACTCTTTAAATTTTTTTTTCAGTATGCAGGTTTGTAGCCTAAAAATTTGTCAAAAATTAAAGCGAATTTTCGAAGACTAAATACTTGTACTTTGTACACTAAAATTTATTCGGATGCAGAACTGCATACATACACGAATTTTGATAATTGCCACTGCTAATTTGCTGTTTCCAGCTGTACATACTTTCTAACAATTGAAAAAAGAAGGAACTCTTTGGCCATACTGGAGACATTCATTTCCTCATGGAGAAGCCATCTCGAGCGGTTTTAACTTTTGTTTTCATAAATAAATTGCCAATGAATTTTTATGAGTATAACGAAAAGAAAACATCGAAAGCTTCGCTATCTGATTTGATAAACGTACACACACAGGTACATACATATGTATGCATGGATTTGTGTAAATATGTACATGAGCCACGTGTTGCGGCTTTAAGTAACCGGTGCAACTTTGAATTTAGTTGCTGACTGATATTGCCAGTTAAGTTAGTGACATTAGCCAAATGAGCGGGGGAAATAGCGGCAAATGTAATGTCAACATTTTTGACTGACTAACTGACATGAGTGAGTGCGGCATGACGCAACTGAAAGCAAACGCTATTCAGGGTTTATATTAATATATCTACTTCCAAAAGCCACTTTGAAGTTACATGAGACCACTGGGAATAGATATGCGGTTGTATGTGTATGTAGGCGGGATTGCCATTAGATACATTGAAGGCAAAAGTAGAAGAAGCTCAACGAAGCAGAGCAGAAATTTACTTGCAACAGTCGCTGATATTAGCGCCAATGATGATGTTTACTCTAAGCCGTTGGCCACTTTGATGCCATGATGTGCGTTGTTATTGTACTTCCATAAATACACAGCTACATGTGTATAAGGTTGTTTCTTTTTTATGTTGGTGTATGTGCATTGTCATTGAAACATGAAATTAAAATAATCCTCCAGCGACCGGCAGGCGGCAAGTGTGCAGAGCGCTAATGGTGGGGGTTGCAACTGCTGCCACACGCACTCAACCACAATAAGCAAATGTTTCGTTGTTGATATTCTTGTTGTTGTTGTTGTTTTAGGGTGACTACTGTTAAAACATAGTGGTGGCAAAAATAGAGATCCTAAAAGATTTGGCTTGCTATTTTCTTGACACCGTAACTATGCATGGTGGTGGTTCCAGGCATTTAGGGAGATCGACACACGAACTGGTTCCAAATTACTTGGTATTCCTATTCTAGTAGAGAAAAATACGGTTAGTATGAATTAGAAAGTTTGTTTGCCTTTGCCAGTCAGATTTACGAAAAACAATTTACAATGTTCATTGATTGGTTTAACTCACCCTCATCAAACGGCTTCCTATTTAGAACGTCGGTAGCGCACTTTACATGTATACCGTTGTGAGCCGGAACTCTTACCCCTACTGTGATGCACGTCGAGCCATTCGAAACCAGCGAGGCTTCAGACAATGTGATTCGCTTTCGTGCGATTTCTTTAGCGTAATGCTGGAGAAGATCATTTTAGCAGCAGAATTAATCCGTGATGGCACAATCTATTATAAGAGCGTACAATTACTGGCGTATGCTGACAAATTGATGCTATTGGCCTTAACACTCTTTCCAACAAGTGCTACTTTGAAGAGTAAAGTCCTCTCTTGACAACCAAAAATCACGCTCTACAAGTCGCTAATCATACCTGTCCTTATGTATGGCTCAGAACCATGAACGTTGTTGAGAGGTAGTATCGATTTCTTTAAGCTTGCTCATGGGTTTGTTATGATACAGATGCCGATAAAACTTCAATACAAAATCGTTACCATAAAAAACCGTTAAGAAACCAATAAAAGTCGATGGCTGTGTGAAACCTATAAATGGGCGATAACAAAGGAGTTACTCGACGATAATAATTCACTTTCGATAATACGTCGATAATATAACAATACTTGTCGGTATTGGTTGTTACCGATAAGAAGCCAACGAAGCTCTTCTCAAGAATTTCGAAATTATTTGGTCTCTGTGTTTAAACTTCACCCGCGAGTAACTAAAAATATTATGTTAACACATCGAATTTCACTTCCCTCAACTCCTTATTTTGCGGGGCTCCGATACCGCTATTTTATCTGATGTTACAATAGACTTTCACTATCTCTGGTTGAGTTGGAACATAGCTATAGCATAGTTTCAATTGACATTTTCGTTTTCAACAAGAAAAGTTGTCACACCCCCTGTTATATCGACAATTGTGAATATTTTGTAGAAAAAATCGCTAAAAATCTGTTGTGAATTAACTAAAACCAAAAAAACAGCTGACTTTCTTTATACTTTTTCTCGAACTTAACTGGCAGTCCATGCTACAGTTAGAAAATTTCGATAATTTATGGATAAGTAACTAACTGAACAACTAGCTGAACTGTACAAACGGTCGTAAGGCAGTTCCTTTCAATCTAACCTAATGTCATGAAACTAATATATTTGCCGCCACTGTATAGAAATATATACGCATATACATGTATTCTTATATTTGACTTTAATATAATATTTTCACAATATGCGCACTACCTATGCCTATTACCGTCACTTTGGTGTTCACTGACGTAAGTAAAAGCAACACAAAACAAAATCTTGTTTACAATTCTCACGCGTGTGACTTTTAAATGACAGATTAGAGTAGGCAAATGTTTGTTTATGGCTGTTGGCGCTCAATTCGCTATCGAAAATGCAATGCCTTTAATGTCATCGTTTTTTCTTTTCCGTTCAAGTTGATATGTCCTTGCTAGATAACGGTAACAGCGGCTCAAAGGCACGTGACCGACGCGATTAGTGTTTACATTGACTGTTGACGCCCGCCCGTTTACCCTACATACAGGCACACAAACCCTTGTACAAAAGGGAGTAAGATTTCGCTTTTGATCCTAAAGCTCTTTAATATTAAATTATTAGTTTTAATATTTTCATTGCGTTGCATAAAATGCAGCTTACAACACGTGTCGCGGTTTAATTTTTACTAACGATAAAAATGTCACATCACAACGTCGTCGTCGTCGTCATCGTCATCGGCGTCGTTCGTAATGGATTAGAGACAACTGAGAACAGGCTCATCAACGTTATCGAGCAGCAAACGATTCTTCTAACAACGACAATTTGCCTGTCGACTTGTTCGCTTATCTCCCCCATTCGATCGATTGTGCAACAAAAATTTACAACTCAGTTTGTTATGTAAAGTTGTATTTTAATTGTTTTACGACTTATTTTGTCTATGCAGTTGTTTTGTGTTTTAATCAAAAAGGTTACATTTACATACTTATCTACTTACAAACATTACTTTTCAATTAATTGAAAACTCTGCTTGCATCTTTCCTCACTTTTCCCACAAAAAGTCGCTAGCGCCATCTGGCGCTGCTGCTGTTTGTTGGCAGGACTGCGTTACTCACTCCCTTCAGCGTGATTTTCTTAATTTTTCTCGAAGACATGAAATGTCACTTGTCACTCAACAAAGACAACAAAGCTACAACAAGCGTCATTTGCACCAGCCTTTGTTTTGTCGCGCGCTCTAGCAAATGAAGATATTGAGATTCGCCAAAATATTTCGTGCCCTGAATCAAGGAATGGGTATAGGGTGTTGCATCAACTTTTGAGGGTTTGCTTTTGTTTTTGTCAATTATGCGCAATATGACGAAAACATTTTTCAGCGTTATTAAAAATTCTTAGCAAATGCTTTGCGGCAGCTGAAAGCCACAAATATCAATATTAGAATTGCTGTAAGATGGGGTTTTATAATTTTTTTGTTGCTTTGGCGGTGAACATGCTTTTGCTTTTTCTTAATCTTTGAAATTAACGGTTGCTCAGGCGTTCTTGTACTTGTTTGCAAAATTTGCAATTGACAATCAGATTTTTGTAATTGACGAAGGTTGATGAATTACATTCTAGGAATTATGCATAAGTTTATTAAAATAATTGAGATAAGCTAAATTTAGCTCATACTCGATTCCAAATAAGGAAGATGAAAGCAAAGATCAAAGTCAAAAGCGAAGCCAATGCTAAAGCCGGAACCGAAACCGAACGGCGTGCTATTGATTTGTTAACGTTGTGTTAAAAGTTTGTTATCGACGAGTTATCCGTTGGTTTTTGGTGTGTTATTGACGAGGTATGGACGAGTTAACGCTTTTTTATCGAAGTGTTATAAGCTCGATTTTTGATCGACGAGTAACGGGGTTTTTATCAAATTATAATCGAAAAAAAAGTTATCAGTTTTCAATTAGTTGCAGATGTGTTTTCGAAATGTTATCGGTTATTTATTAAAATGTTATCAATTTATTTTTAAAATTTATCGGGTTGTTATCGGCGTGTTATCATTTTGTCAGTTTTGTGTTTTCGAAATGTTATCGATTATTTATCAAAAAGTTATCAATTTATTTTTAAAATTTAACGAGTTGTTATCGGCGTGTTATCGTTAATTAGCGAAAAGTTTTCGATTTGCTCCACTGCTAACCCATTCTTACGAGTATGGGTTATAGCCGATTTGTGAAATGTTATTGTTGTTGTAGTTGTTTTTGTTGTTGTAACGGTACATCGCCCCGTGACACGCTTTTCTCTTTGGAATCTGATTTCCTTTCTTGTTGTGTTGGGCTTGGCGTTAACTGGGTGTGACTTGAAAATCAGTTTACCGCCTCTGCTTGGTTGAGAAGTTTTGATGCGTAGAATAATCTGTCCTTAAGCGGGGCAAATTATGTATGACGCAACGAGTAATTTTTCTCGTGTGAACCAAAGTTCATATCATATAAGAGCATTCATTCACTTCAATGAGTTTCAGAAAACCTGAATGCTTTCATAAAATTTTGGGTATTATATAGTGCTGGCTATGAATGTGAGAGACTGCGACGTATCACGGCGGCGTACATAACTTGGCCCTCAGCATCTTATTTAAGTCACCGAACTATACATACACAGGTTAGAATGGAGGAGTATAGACAGCAATACGGGAGGAGAGTGGCTCATTAT
>JARSSU010035693.1:0-64271 GCA_029619165.1 Eurosta solidaginis
TATTTGCGATGACATTTCTGTTATACGTGCCTCTTGCGCTTCCAGTTGGGATGCCAATTGCGACGACATTGGCATTATCACCGACTAAATCTTCCGCGACCTTATTTACAACATGGACGCCCCAAATGTCGACCATTTTGAACATCCACGTCGATGGCACTACGCTACCGACTGTCCTACACCCCAAAATCTTGGGTGTGACGTTTGATCAGGATCTACATTTTGGTGAGCACATAGCCGCAATTGTTCCGAGAATTCAGAGCCGTAACAAAATCCTCAAATCCCTCGCTGGCAGTACTTGGGGAAAAGATAAAGAAACGCTCATGACTACATACAAAGCAATTAGCCAGCCGATTACGTGCTACGCGTCACCCATATGGTCGCCAAGCCTAAAAATCACCCACTGGAAGAAACTACAGGCCTTCCAAAATACTGCTCTCAGAATCGCCGCGGGCTGTCTTCTTATGTCCCCAGAACACCATCTACATAATGAGGCGAGAATACTCCCCATCAGGGAGAGAAATGAGATGCTGACCAAACAGTTCCTGTTGAATACCCAGAAACCTGGGCATCCCAACAGACATCTGATTGATGAACCAGCACCGCCTAGGGCTTAAGGAGTCATCTCCGTAAGCATTTTGAGGAAATACGGCACCTGAGAACCCAGCCGTATGAAGTGAAAAAACACAAGCAGGTCCTTGGTGAACTCCATAAACAGGCGTCGGACCTTTATGCCGGGAATTGCCCGGTGAATCCAGTACTTAACGAAAATTATCCAAAACTTGCGCATACTCCACAGGGAAACGCGTGTCACTCTTGCTCAACTTCGTTCTGGATACTGTAACAGGTTAAACTCTTACCTATCCAGAATCAACCCCGACATACAAAATGTATGCCCCGCTTGCAATGTGTCCCCACATGACACCAACCATCTCTTCAATTGTAATGTGGAACCAACGCCTCTAACACCCCTTTCCTTATGGTCCACCCCTGTTGAAACGGCAAGTTTCCTTGGACTCCCGTTAGAGGATATTGATGACAATTTGTGATCGGTCGCGGCTATTAGGTGGGGCGAGCATTGCTACAACAACAACAACATTGATGCTACTGTCGATGTTTGTGCAGATATTGCGGCCAATATCATGTTCAAATCTGTGCTGGTAACCGTCTGCGATGTTTCGTTTTTCTCTTCAATTTTTGTTGTCTCCTCGCCATCAAGATGAAAGACATACTCTTCCACATCAATTCCTTCTGCTTCCATTGCCTCTCGTAGCCGTGCCTGAAGTTCGAGTTTAACGCCGCTTGTATTCAATCCACGGCTCTCCAGCTCCTTCTTCAGTTGCTGGATCTTCAATTCACTGAACTTTGCCATGTCCTTGTTGTCTTCTGGAATTTATTCAACAATTCCTCTTCTGACACCAATTGTAACGAATTTGCTGCAAATCCTCTTATTTGCCCTTTTGCTAGGTTCGTATCGCTAAACTGTTGAATAAATAACTCCAATATTGAATAATGGAAAAATGACCTTTATTAAAATACTTCACAATAACACTCAAACTGTGCAACGAATAGCTTAATAACCAAACTGATAGCTTAAATGAAACTGACTTTCAAAATAAGACTGCTATTGCTCGCTAGATATCGTCTTAGTCGTAACTGCTTGACAACTCAAATCAAACTGAATTCCAGCGCCTCTACATCTGTCGCCTTTTATACTCTTTGATTTTAACATTCGCATCTTCTAGGCGCTTCCAGAATCTACTAGTCCATTAGCTCTCAAACATCTCAGCTGTAACTACAATTGCACAATTTTATAGTTTTTCTCATTGCATACTTATAGGAGTATCTCAGATATATGCATGTGTTTGGGCATTGTCTCTCCGCTGCTCGTATACGTACATGGTACATATGTGTAGACGCAATTATTTATTCGTTTATGTAGATGTAAATATCGCTTAGCATGGCCTTAGCATCGCCTTAGTGATGGTATAGCTTAGTGATGCTAATATCCGTGACAATACATATATTTCCTCATGGAACTACGGGCGGGATGGCCTAGGTTTAATGTGGCAATATTAAATCGTTCGCGAAATGTTCGGGCTAGTTCCTTAATGGTGCTCTGCCTGCAGCATACGGATCTATAGGCGGCAAAGTATCTTCAACGTCGATAACACCACCAAAACCTTCAGGGAGTTGCGTTATCGCTGCAAAAACAACAATTGTGCGTAGTGTTGTTCCGATACGAGTAACTACAAGTACATACTGGAGTACTTTGCCTAACAGTTGAGTAGTTTTTTCGCAGTCGATAACCTCGTACAAGTATTTTCTTTTGTATAGAATACGTGGGCATAGTATCGAGGCATCGTCTACTCAAATCAAATAAGACCTCCTGTTTTTTTTTGTAAAATTTGCTCTGATTATTCTGACAATTTTGAGTTCCTCCAACGATTCTCGTTTTGGTGGTTTGGGCGCTTCGGGAAATTCATAACTGGTCATCAAGTGTCGGGTTGACAGCCACCGCAGAGACTACGGATAGTCTTGTTTACTAAGAGGGAAAAGGTACCAAATTGGGCTGCAGTAGAAACCTTGCACAAAATATCTAGGAATCATCCTAGACAGTAAGTTTTCGTGAAAGCTCAACGTGGAGGAGAGAGTGAAGAAGGCCTCGACGGCTCTTTATACATGTAAAAGAATGCTGGGTGTACGAGATTTATTGCCCTCTCTCTCTCATTGGGTACGTACAGCGATTGTAAACCCTATCTTATACTATGGAGTCCTTGTTTGGTGGACAGACATAAAAAAAGAACCTACCTCATAAAATTAGAGCGGGTATGCAGGCTATCATTGCTAAACATTACAGGAGCATTTAAAACAACCCCGACGGCTGCCTTGTATGACAATCTTCACATTCCTCCTGTAGACCTCGTAGCAAAGAAGAAAGCGTTAACAAATTCAACGAGGCTCAGTGCCTCGGGGCAGCTTGAGCGCAGACCATACAGCCATAATAGTATAGAGTAATCAATTACAGGACGAACAGACTACCTGATTCCCTATATGCGTTCGAAGGGGCTCTAAAATCCAAGGCGCAAGGGTGCCTAAATGGCGGACGAGGCCGTACATGTGTACACCGATGATTCCAAAGTAGTAGAAGAAGTAGGGTCTGCGGTATTCTGTGCAGATCCGGAAATAGCCGTAACCAAAGCAGTAGAAACACTGGAAGAAAATAGCTTAAAATGCAAGCGTTTCAACTTTTATATTGAGAGCCAAGCAGCAATTAAGTCAATAATGTCCCATAGCACAGCATCCATAAGTGTGTTAGAGTGTAAGCCATCACTGGAAAGAAACGGGATAGTGGGAAGCATACATCTATATTGGGTCCCAGAACATATGGGAATAGATGGAAATGAAAAAGGGGATTAACTAGCCAAAAAGGGTGCATCCCTTGAAGCTTGCCTCGTAGACGTCCGAATTAGATTGGGAGAGAGGTGCACATTATCGACCAAGCGTCTGGACTGGAGACTCTTGACGGGTATTTTGACTGGGCACTGCCTTCTGGCGTCACATGCCTTTAAATTAGGCTTGGGCGGTGATAGCGGATGTAGGAAGTGCGGGTTGGAGGAGGAAACAATCGAGCACATTTTGTGCTCATGCCCTACGCTTGCCAGGCTAAGACTCCAGCTATTAGGAGTAATACAGCTGTCAGATCTAGAAACAGCAAGTGGCAAAGGTCCTAGAAAGCTTCTAGTATTTGCCAAGATGACGGAGTTATTTTATAACTAAGGTCCTGGTTTTTGGTAGGGTTGTTCAGTTTGGTAGTTAAACAAACTTCTGGTAACACTACTACTCATTTAGTCTATGTGAGGTCCTTTTAAAAGTATATTGCATTCCGCTTATAAATTGGACCTCTCCGAGCCGTTCGAAACTAAACAAGGTTTCGTGCAGTTTCGTTAACTTAATGCTAGAGAAAATTATACTAGCTGCAAAACTTAACCGCTCTGGAAGAAAACACTAAAACAGCGTAAAAATACTGGCGTATGCTGACGGCCTTAACATCATCGGCCAAAACACCGGCGCCGTAATTTTTACTTATGGAAGAGGTATCTGCTGTCATGAAACAAAAAATTAGCGCATTGACAATCACATCACTGTTGGCACCAGTAAGCTGCAATTATTCATCTTTTAAGGTTATTAGTGGACTAGCCAAAAAATTAGTATTAGTGCGTATGCAAACAAAGAATATCAAGGACTTATATCCACTAGCAAACATTTACATAGTCATGCTTCGTAAAATGAATAACCGCTCATAAGCCACGAAGCAGTTCAGTACCCAATTGACTTATTGAGCAAGAAAGTCAACTGTGTTATACGAAAACACTAATTGGAATAAGTAAGACTAATAGCGCAATAAAATGAATAAAGTCATATCAGTATTTTGACGCTAGCAACACAACGATATACACGAAACTAAACTGAATACAGCGCCAAAGTAAAACCGATGATAAACGAAGTATACAGTATATTACACACGAAATCAAAGTGCTACTAAGTTAAAGCGACTATGACATCAGTTTATACTCAACAATGTCATATATGTATAAGACATATGTGTTACGGGACACTCGTATGTAGTTTCTATTTTATGTGCTAATCACTCATAGTATTTGTCTGTACTTGACTCAGTACACATTTAGACACAATATTTTGGGTCATGACTGATTGCACTAATTTTATTAGTACTGAAAGCAAATCTCTGGTTGGCACCCATAACTAAAAATAGTATAGGACCTCGTTTGCTTGGGAACCAGAATTAACACCAAAAACAATGTCAGCCTGGAAATCCAATGAAGAATCACTGTTGCCAACAAATGCTGCTTTTGACTGAGTAGGCATTGAAAAGCAAAGTCCTCTCGCGGAAAACGAAGATCATGCTCTGCAAGTTATTTATCGTACCTGTTATATGGTGCAGACACATAAACTATGACAACATCGGCTCTAGGAGTGTTCGAGAGAAAAGTTCTTCGAAAGATTTATGGGCCTCTGCGCGTCGGCGACAGCGAGTACGGAACAAGAGTTAATGATGAGCTGTAGGCGCTCTATGCAGACACCAACATAGTCCAGCGAAATAAAACGCAGGGGCTACGCTGGCTAGGTGATGTTATGCGAATGAATGATGATGCTCTGGTGAGAATTTGTGAATTTCCAAATATGGGTGCCGATCGGAATAATTTCTGAGTTTTCTTCAGGATTTGGCATATTGTCAAAATCTGATCGATGGTAGTCCAATCAGTTCGTTGACTTCGAGCTTCAGTCGTAAAGAACGTAAAGAAATGCTACCTTAAAAAATCTAAGTAGTACGTACATTCACATAAAATTTCAAATAAAGGTAGGAAGTGTAAGATAATTGTGCAGTGTATGGGGCGGCCTCAAAACTGGGTCAAGTGTTTTGGTGGATATTCGAAGACGCGTATTCAGGATTAAGAATCTGGAATCTTAGAAAATGGCAAGTCATTAATTCTCGCAAAGCTGTGTAAACCTCGCAAACTTATATGAAAAATTATTTGATTTACGAGGTTCCCATGCTTATGAAGCATTTGCGAGTTTGAATGAGTTGATATTTAATAAGTAACGGATTAATTTTTATGAGTTTTACTGAGCATATTGTACCGAATTTTGGGGAATTCCGCTTATTCCAAACCTTTTGCTAACGTTCGAATCGCTAAACTGTTGAATAAATAACTCCAATATTCAATAATGCAAAACGGTCTTTATTAGACTACTTTGAGAGTACTTCACAATAACTCTTACTTCACAACTAATTGCGTGTTTAAATTAAACTGCTTAGTCATGCCTCAGCTTGCGCTGCTTTTATACTCTCGGTTTCCTCGTTCACCCATTTCTCCTAAGGTCTAGTAATTTGGTGGACTTAATGCTTGGTTACCACTCACATGTATATTTGTAGTTTGTAGCCATATGCATGTGTATATGTGAGTACTGTTTCGGTTGATGATTACATGTGTTTGTAAGTATCTCTCCGTTGCCTTGTATCTATGTTTTAAATGATGATTGATTTGTTTACGTATATACGAGTGGCTGCTTAGTATCGGCTTAGTAATGCTAGTATCGCTTAAAATAAAAATAAATGTAAGGCGCGATAACCTCCGAAGAAATCTAAGGCCGAGCTTCTCTTCCAATTTTCGTCGTGATCCTCTTGATTTTCCCTACAAATTGACCGGACGGGACCTACATGTTTTATGCCGACTCCGAACGGCATCTACAAGGCAGATGAGTTTTCACTGAGATCTTTTCATGGCAGAAATACACTCGGAGCGCTTGCCAAACACTACCGAGGGGCGACCTCGTTTAGAAAAATTTTCTTCTAATTGAAAACCCTTATCTCTAAAATTTTGATGTTGCTTTGCCCGGGGTGTGAACCCAGGGCATACGGTGTTGCAGGCGGAGCACGCTACCATCACACCACGGTGGCCGAAAATAATCAAGAAGAAGCAATCAGCTGTTGGGATAAAAAACACCTAGTACTGAATTCGCCTTGATACAGCGCCTTATATTTTAATATGTCAGTTAATCGAAATGAATTAAAATTTTCTTTTGCTTGCCACCACCTGATATGGATTCGCCTTGGTGCTTATCCTTTCACCTGTTCGCTGCTCCACAGGCATTTTGGTGACATCGATTTTGAAAGTTTTGTTTTGTTTCGTCAAATTATCAACGCAATCGCAGATTATAAGTAATCATACAAAATTTAACTCATGCATAGAAAAATATCTATAAAAGTGCTTCAGCTTGCACTCAAGCTAAGTACTTTGCTTTTATTCATTTACTTTTTCTTTTCAATTTTTATTTTGAACTGAATTCCTCGCTGTCGTAAATATCAAGTTTTTTTGCAGGCTCCAAGTGGCAATGCCGGTTTTGAACCCGTCAATTCATGTTTCCATGAATGTGGATATGGATATTTGTGTGTGTGTGTGTGTGTGTGTGTAGGATGTGTTGGGCTCTTTTATTTTGACCAACTATCGTTGATGGCATCGCTGATGACCAACAGCATTTAACGACGATATTTCGAATTCGATGATTGCGTTCGCTCCGTTAACTACACTTCAACCCAGTTTGAATTAATCACAGCAAATGCTAAGTCCACTATCCAGCCAACAACAAGAATAACAAACGCGAACCACTACAATACTTTAGCAGCGGCGCAAAAGCTTCGCAGTTGCTGCTGATGCGCTATTGGCAATGCTGCCGGTCAACTTACCATCGATGCAGTGATTGGCGTAATAATTGTGCGGGGGAAAATGGGCATTCGCAGCTACGAAGAGTGTGCACGGTAGGAAATAAAAAGAGTTTGATCTTAGGATTCCTAGGAAACAACTTTTGGCTTCGAAATATGTCTATAGTCAGTTCAGCGGCAAAATCCATCGACTCTGTTAAAAAGTATAGGTATATACCGTACATATTGTGACGAATATTAGCATCACTAAGCTGCTACTAAACAAATGCACAACAACAAAAACATGAAGCAGCCACTCTTATGTACATGTACACATTAAAGCTAGCAATAATTATGTAGAAAGCGGCGAAGAGCTATCTCACACACACAGATGTGGTCATCAGCCGAAGTAGTTACTCACACATACACACGCATATGGATGTAAACTACAAATATACATGTACTCATATAACTAATTACAAAGCAGGAGATACAAGAGTTCTAGAAGGTAAAACGTCTAGACCTTTGGAGAAATATGCGAAAGAAGCAACGGAGAGTATAAAAGCAACGAAATCTGAACAATCAGGAATTAGTTTCATTTAAACACACTATCAGTTGCGAAGTGAAGTATAATTGTACTACTCCCAAAGTAGTATAATAAAGACCATTTTGCAGTACAGAATATTTGAGTGATTTATTCAACAGCGATTCCAACGTTAACAGAAGGTTTCAAATAAGCAGAATTTCCCTAAATTCGTTACAATATTATTCTTGCTGCGCATCTTTTAGAGCATGTCCTACTGGGGGCAATCGAAAGAGCCCTGTCGACAATTGCACTCTGATTGAATTGAAGAATAGTGTCCTCTGCGATAAATTATATGCAAGCAAAAACATTCTAGGTGGATTCAGCAAGGCGTTTGCATGTTTGCATTAGAGCCACTTAATAATCAAAGTAATAATTTGGCGCAATATACCTCCGAGGAGATTAAGCCCTTGTTAGTTTTTATTACAAATTGGCAGCATTTACATGTTGTATGCCGATACGAACGGCTAAATCAGATGATTTTTTGTGAAGAAGACTTACATGGCAGAAATATACTCAGAAGGCTTGCCAAGTCACTCCCGATGTGCTATCCCGCTTATATAAACTTTCATTGTATTGTCGATGTTACTTGATCCCGTGGCATAAACGGCATGTAATACCAGCCGTAGCCTATAGCATATTCTCGATAGCACGGTATAAGGTGTGTTTCATTGTTGTTGGTGTTGTTGTAGCGATAAGGTTGCTCCCCGAATACAGATCCGGTACGCTCCGGTACCACAGCACTATTAAGGTGCTAGCCCGACCATCTCGGGAACGATTTATGTGGCCACATTAAACCTTCAAGCCATCCCCTCCCTCCCCACCCCCAAGTTGCATGAGGAGCTTGGGGTCGCCAGACCCTCGTCTGTTAGTGAAACAGGATTCGCCGCGGATAGGTGAGGTTGACAATTGGGTTTGGATAAGCTATATATTGAGCTGGCAACCTGAAGGGTTGCGCTACACAGCCCCTTGAATCTCGTGTTTTAGTCGCCTCTTACGACAGGCATACCTACCGCGGGAATATTCTGACCCCCTAACCCGCTGGGGTAAGGTGTGTTTCAGCGAAGACTTTGGTTGCGTTCCGCCAATTCAAAGTCGCGTAGAGGTGCCTCTTACTTCGCTTATGAATACACGTTATTTTGTTGGTGTTATTTGAAACATTCACACATCGTGACGGAGCGGTGTATCTAATCGGGATGATGGAAAGATGAGCGGTAAATAACTTAGTCGCCGGGTTCAAGGTAAAACGACAAGCGGTAACAACAATACCAAAGCTACGAATGAAATCGGTGAACGAGTGACTGATACCAAAAAAAACCGGTGAAATGGGAGAATGGTAAGTCGGGTTGATGGATACACAAAATCAACAGTGGAATCGGTTAATCCAAGAACGCATGGCTGATGCCGAATGCAACCGCTGAAATCGGTTAACGAATTCCAAAACAAACGGTGAAATAAGTGAACGGTCAATCGATGATCTCAGCATTCCACATTCGGTAAAGATAGGTGAATATGAATAATGACCATTAACAGGTGGGTGGTTACCAGTGAATAGAATCATTTAAGAAGGCGATCTAAAGGTCTGCAAATGAGCGTAACTGACAGCAATTCGTAGGACATCACAATGGTTAAAGGGTTAGTTGAAAGAACTACGAGGGGACATAATTAGAATTAGTGCAATAGCTCTGCGCTAGCTAAGAAATACTACGACTCTTTGCAGCGAAATGAACGATGGATGGGCTGCCGACGACTTGGCAAACGTGTCCCTAAGTCACCAGTAAAGATACGAACGGGGAAATGGAGGACGACGAACAGGTAGAAGGTCTATAATTGTAGGTGAGTGGTGCAAAGTCGGCCGGTGCATACTTAAACGGCGAATTATGACCAAACCGCAAAATGACCGTTGGATAGGTGAAAGTAAAATCCAAGTTTATTCGGTGGTCCGGCCGCGTATATATGTATGTTCGGTGCAAGCGGGCACAGGAGTGTCTTGGAGACAAGGATGTTGCAAATAGTAAGGATGTGGCTATTCCAAGTTCCTTGACAAGCCAAACAGTTGGTAAGAGCTCCTGAAAGGAAATAAAGATTAGGGGAAAGTGGGTAACTCGCGCAAGATTTTTTATACAAACCTCCCTTTCGACCTTTTGTCAAACGCAAAACGAAGAGAAGTGTACGTACTCGAGGTAACCGATGCCTAACGATGAAAATTCATAGCGTTGACTTTTATTCTCCCTATATCTTGTCTTTACTTGCTGGTCGCTTGTTACAGTGGCGGTGTTTTCCATTTTCTCTGCAGGGTATCTATGCATAAACGCCAAAAAAATGCCTTTCCTCTTACAATTACTTCGATTTGTTTTCGTTTATTGAAAATCCATCTTGTGATTGAATCATGTCGAAAATCGAAATCAACCATTGCTTAGTTGCTTTGTTTGGGTTATTAATAAACCATTGTTAGTTGAATGGCTGGGAATCCGAATGCATCGTCCTCAGCAAAATTGTTGAACTACTTGATTGCCGCACCAGCGTAATGTTCATTCAGCCCGCTTATCCCTGCTTAATTCCTTTGGCGTCACATTTGTATTCTGCGATTGAATGCTCCACTTCAACGCGTCATTCGTTAGGTTGCGATCAACAAAACTCATCTCAGCATTCCACATACAATACCCAATACCCAGCTTGCCTATGGGCTATTTCAATTTCTTATTAATGCAAAATGTTACTCTGCTTATGTTTTGACGCAAAAACGGCAAAAACTATGCTTTAACTGCACAAAATCGTAAAACTTTAGGGAAAAGTAACATTTTATTTATAAATTTATTTACATATTTATTATGAGAAATACAATTATAAATTATTAGTTCCTTGGCGACCGAGCTTTGCCCGGCAATCTTCGAGTATGCCGCATAACATACTTTGTTCTACATGTCATTACTTACCAATGGGTCGAATCATGTGTAAGATTTCTTACGAAGATTTTTAACTTTGATGTTCTCCTTTAAAGCTTTAATAGAATAAGAGTAAGTAGAGTACTATTTCGTCTAACTACCCCAACCCTAAATGGCAACCCTACTCAAAAATGTCCTATTGTAATGCGAAGTGAATACCTTTCGTACCTGGTCGCTCAAGTAGCTATTTAAAGCCGTTTTGATGCCATTTTAGACGAGTTAAAACCTACGGAATGTTACGGTCAATGTATTATAACCAGCCAGAGTTGTTGATAAAATTAAGAATATTCGGGATTGCTATCACAGATAGACCTCTGAGGTCTTCTAGAAACGGGGTTCCAAGGAACCTTAGTCGGGCTCTAGCTAGAGCCGGACATTACACATAAAGTGTTCTACTGTCTCCTTGGCATTTGGATCTTTGCAGCTTCTGCAGTAGTCGTTATTCGGAATGCTCATCTTTTCCGCATGCGTACCTACTGTCCAATGACCGGTGCAGACTGCTATCAGTTTGCGGTGTTGGCCCTGGAATTATTCAGAAGACTTCTCGTCCTACTTCTATCATAGTTTGGGTCAAATGGATTTTGATATTGCACAGGTGGTGATGTTATTCCACTTTGTTTGTGCTTTCTTCAAGTAGAAGCTTTTGGATATTCCCCTTGGCTACTGCTAAGGGTATGCCTACTTCGACACTGATTATTTTCCTCGCTCATCTCCGATGAGCCCCTGCGTGCCAGCTCGTCGGCCTTCTCGTTACCCTTTATCCCCCTATGACCCGGGACTCAGATAACGCATAGTTCTACACGGAGAAAAACTGTTGTGCATTATTAATGCACAAGCTGTTCATAACTATAAAACGTTTAGGTACATTTTTGAATATGCAACTTTGCGCATAAATTATGCCTAATAATCAAAAATTCTGCACAATCTATTAAATTGTGCATAAGTTATACCCAAAAAATGTGCACAGTTTGCGAACATTGTTCATAGCTAATCATTTGAAAATCAAACACAATTGATCATAATATATGAACATTGTGCATAATATGTGACTATAAACAGTTATTGTTCCCAGTTGTGCCCATTTATGCATAGATTATGAACAATGCGTACACATGGATAATGAGTATGCATTAATTGCGACTTAGTTTCACTTGTGTTCTTTGTGTCAAGAGTGCCGGTTGTTTCAAGTGTGTTTATATATCATTAATATTGTTTAGAAATATATAATTGTGCAAATTAATAAAACCAGAGGTAAGTGTTGAGTTATTATCATACATATATTATCACTGAAGTTATGACATTTAACGATGGTTTTTTTTTAATAACGAAATAGTGTACATACATTGAAGTGCTAAATATGGAAAACGTCGCATGTCAACAAAGCCGTGAATATATGTTTTCTACAAGTTTGGAAGGTATTAATTTGTATTTTAATTTAATTTGCTGTTATTTGTGCGATAGTAGCATTATGTTTATTTTTTTTTCCTTTTAATTCAGATAAATAATAAAATAAACTTAATTTTTCAGCCAGAGAAACATTTTCTTTTTTGCGCTATTTTACTGTTTTCGTAGGCGAATTCGTTCCTCAAAAAAATAAAGTATGGCGGTATATTATCAAGTTGAAAGAGTTGATAGATTTTTTATTGAAAGATTCATTAGTAACGCAGAACTTATAAGTTTGACTTGCATTATATCTGAGCACCATAAAATGTATACGGATTGCTTTTAAAACTATTTAAAGCCAAAACACCATAAAATAACACATTATTGCTCTATTATAAGAGCAGTTGGCCCTTTGAAGGACTTATGGTGTATGAGACATGAAAGTAAAAACAAAATTTTAAAAGAATACTCCAAAGTTTCATATTCGAGAGTTAATTTAGAGCTATCAATAGCAAAAAAGTTCTGTGTAAAATTTTCAAATCAAATGCTTGTAAACAAGGATCCTTTCAATATCATTCAAATTAATAATATGAAAACAGTCACACTCAAGAATATTCATTTAAACAATTACTACTACCATCGAAACAAAAAAAGAACTAAATGTTTCAAATTGTATAAGTTACAGGGGAACAATTTACAAAATTGGGTACTATATTTTTATGAAGCAGTGTGTTTATAGTATTGTCGATATAATTTTATTAGAAGAAGGCATATATTTATTACTTAATGAATACCAAATTGAAAATTTTGATTTGCATTATTATGCTTATATTATTGGGGAAAGAACGGAAAATTATGTATTAAAATCCATTACAGATATTGAATTTCCTAAACCCTTTGAGCTTCATCCAATATTAAGCACTAAACTATGTTTTATGATAAAAATTTTATAGAAATGTAAAAAAAATTAATGACTTTATAAATTATATAAAATGAACATGTTAATACTGAAGTATATGATTTATTTTATTTTAATAGGTATATATATAATATTTGTTAGTAAGCAAGTGTATTTTGAAATAAAGACATTTGAAAATAAAATGAAATTTTGTTTCTTTAATATTAGCAGGAAGTGTAAAATGTGTTCCTATTTGTTCACAATCTATGAAAATGTTGTTCATAACCTATGCCCAGTTGTTCATAGTCTTTCCCAGTTGTTCAGAATATATGAAAATGCTGTCCATAATCTATGCCCAGTTGTTCATAGTCTTTCCCAGTTGTTCACAACCTATGAAAATGTTGTTCATAATATATGCCCAGTTGTTCATAGTCTTTCCCAGTTGTTCACAACCTATGAAAATGTTGTTCATAATCTATGCCCAGTTGTTCATAATCTTTCCCAGTTGTTCAGAATCTATGAAAATGTTGTTCACAATCTATGCCCAGTTGTTCATAAAACATGCTCATAGTGCTGAACTTAAGTTATGAACAAGTGTGCATAGATTATGAACAACTGTTCTTGGTCATGTTTCGTGGACAATTTGTGCATAAGTTGTGCCCATACCGCATAGTTTCTGCACACAATTCCCTCCGTGTAGATTGGTGGATAGCTGGGATATGAGTCGCTTACAAGCCCACACTAATTTTGAGTTAATGTGTGGCGAGGAAAGCGCTTTTGTCGCTTCTTGGCTATCCGACAGGATGCAAAGTTTACCAGCTACATTCAAGCCCTGCAGTGATTTGCAAGCTTGCCAAATCGCGGAGATTTCTGCTTGAAACACGCTGCAGTGCGATGGGAGTCTGAATGATGCAGACAAATCTAGGGACTCAGAGTGGACTCCAGCCCCACTCCCGATTCCATCTTGGAGCCGTCAGTGTAGATTTGGATGTCGTCGGCCCTTATGCCCGGGTTTCTCTTCCACTCGTTCCTGCTTGGAATGGCGGTATTACAACCGTACTCAAACTTCAGTTTGCGTGGGTAGTAATCTGTCGCGGTACTACATGTACCATCCGGAAGTTTATTTAGGATACTACTTTGCCCTTGCTGAGTATCCTTCCAACACCGAGACTTCCTAAGTCTCATTGCGGTTTATAACGATGTACAAAATATATGCAAGTCGATCGAAGCAGGTGCAAAATGGGGTCTACAGCAGCTGTGGGGCAAGTGCGTCCGGCCCCCATGGCACCAACACACGCAGTGGGCTGGACTTTTTGCAGGCTGTGAGATTGTAGCTCTTACTTAGAGCTTCCCACCAGACTATGGAACCATAGGTAAGCACCGGCCGCACCACCGCCTCGTACATCCAAAGTACCATGCATGGCTTGAGTCCCCATTTCTTACCCAACATTGAATTGCAGGCATAGAAGGCAAGGCCTTCCGTACCCGCTCTTCGATGCATACTTTCCAATTCAACTTGCAGTCAATTGTTAGTCCCAGATACTTGGTACTCGATGACAGGGTTAGTTTCTAGCCGTTTAAGAATGGTAGTCTGAAGGCAGGTGGCTTGTACTTCCTCGTGAAGAGAAGCAGGTCCGTCTTGTCGGGATTTAACCTAAGGCCACATCCCTGTGCCCACCTGCTGGTTAGCCCACCTGCTGAGTTTAGTCAAGGTCCTTTCCATTCTTAGTTTTTTATAAGCTACTCTGATCTATTAATTTCCATGGTGCAAATAAAACACGATTATTCCACCTTCAGCCCATTACGGAGGGTAAAGGACCAGAGACCAAGAGGTGAAAGCACCCCACCCTGTGGTGTGCCTCTGCATACCTGCTAATTTTAGCAACGCATCTCTCAAGAAACTCGCTTGAGAACTCATCCCGCGCATCTGATTACCCTGCAGCCGCGGCATACCTCTTCGCAGTTGACGGCGGGAACTGGGGTTTGTACCTCCATCAGGTGCTCGACAACCATCGCCGATAGCCGTCCCTCGATGGAGCTCCAAGCCGCCAGAACTTCCCTCCCGCCATTGCTCTCAGCATCGACCACAGCCACTTGGAGGTTGTCCCTGACCACCTCTCTGTAAGTGGGTCTGTCCGATGCCGCAGCACTGGTAGAAGCACCGTCAGTCTGCCTGGAGTACTTCCCTTTTTCGACGTCGCGCTCTTTCACCTCTTGTGACCGGTTGCGCTTCACCGACTGTTTTAGAGCTGGTTGTTGTTTGCTTGTTTGGGGCATACTTCGGGCTTGTGCGCGAGGGCGTTCTCGAACTCCTTGACCACTGCCTCGCACCACACCTTATCTTCGACGTTCCGCTCGTGAGCCTTACCTTTTTCCTCATTACTGGCTATCCTTTTGAAGATGAAGAGAGCCCTCAGATACCTAGCTTTCAGCAGAGTGCCTGAGGACTTCTTAGACCTGTTGGGAGCCACTTTGGCTGGTGTGCTCCACTTTCTATCTTGATTTTGGACATTTATTTGGCTGGGTGCGACAGGGGTACTATGGCTGGTACCCTGGCCGACCTCTTTCACGCTATCTTGGCTGCTAGCCAGAAGATCGTCTTCAGAGAGCGTTCCCAGAACTCTCCCTTTCTCCCCTCCTTTTTGTTGTTTTTGTTTATTTTAAACATACAGTTCCCACGAGTTTGCATGGAATGGTTAGTCAACCCCCGACAGAGCCAGCATACCGGGGGTAAGGCACTTATACAACCGACCTTTCCCGGGCATCGGAGGGGCCGTTCGTGATCAGCCTTTCAATATACACCCGCTGACCACACAGCCATCGGCACGGGTACCTCAACACCTTGGCTTGGGTGTTGTCGGTGCGGCAATCCTCACATCTCCTGCAGTGACAAGTGATGCGTTCTTCCGAATACGCCGTTGACGCTGTAGGACATATGAGGCTTTCCTCTTAGTTCGTCTCGTGTTTGGACCCCTCCGCAGATGAGATTCCACATGATACTTAAGCCCCTTCTCCACGACAAGGCGACCAACATTGAAGGGGCATATCGGCATATCTCAGGCAATTTTTTTCTTTAATTTCGAATAGGTGGCAACCCTATGAAACACTCTGAGTGGCAACAGCTATTTAGAAAGTCTTAGAAGGTGATATATTATCTCAGTGTTAATTGCAGTTAAATCGGTTGAGCCGTTCCCAAGATCGTTCGGCTATACAAACATACAAATATACAAATGGCAACCCTACTCAAAATGTCCCTATTATAATGCGTAGTGAAATACCTTTCGTTTGATACCCATATCGGCATATCTCATGCATTTTTTTTAATTTCGAATAGGTGGCAACCCTGTGAAACATTCTGAGTGGCAACACCTAGGTAGAAAGTCTTAGAAGGTGATACGTTATCTCTGTGCCAAATTTCATTTAAATCGGTTGAGTCGTTCCCGAGATTGTTCGGCTATACAAACATACAAATATACAAGAATTGCTCGTTTAAAGTTATAAGATATTACTTTGAGAAAGTACTAGCTGCTAAGACTATCGGCCTGCAATATTTATAAATTAATTGGCCCTTAATCGTTTGAACGATTACGGCTACAAACTGGCGCCAATTGGTCACATCAAGTGAACTTAAATCGTTTTCCACCTGGTCCTTCCAGCGGAGCGGGGGTGGCCCTTTTGCTCTGCTTCCATAGGTGGGTTCCGATAAGGGTCCTTTTTAACGGTTTTATTTAGCTTGAGTTGACAGGCTGCACGGCCGCATGCACGGCCGTTGTGAACGAATCTTGTAATTGAAATTTAAGTAACTTCCCGATAAGCTACAAGCTTGAAACTTGGAATATAGTTCAGAACCCGATGACAATGCAATAATAAGAAAAAAATCGCCGCTAGGTGGCGCAAGGATCGAGATATTCGCAAAATTCGCATTTGTGGTCCGATTTGGCTCATATTTGGAACACATAATACATGCAAGAATAGAAATCGACCTGTGAAAAAAATCGCCGCTAGGTGGCGCATGGATCGAGATATTCGCAAAAATTCGTATTTGTGGTCCGATTTGGCTCATATTTGGAACACATAATACATGCAAGAATAAAAAGCGACTTATGAAAAAAATCGCCGCTAGGTGGCGCAAGGATCGAGATATTCACAAAAATCGTATTTGTGGTCCGACTTGGCTCATGCTTGGAACACATAATACATACAAGAATAGAAAGCGACCTATCAAAAAAATCGCCGCTAGGTGGCGCAAGGATCGAGATATTCACAAAAATCGTATTTGTGGTCCGATTTGATTTGGTCCATATTTGGAACACATAATACATACATGAATAGAAAGCGACCTATGATGCCCGATTTGGCTCATATTTGGAACAAATATTGCATACAGTCCAGTAGAAGTGACATCAAAATATTTTGGAGTTGGAGGAGGGACAAGCATACGTGGCGCAGAGTCGAGTAAAGTCTTTGGAAGGATTATGTATTGAGGACTTAGGTTGTAACAAATTGTCAGGAAAGAGTCCTTGTAATAATGAGTCACTAAATGAACTAAATATAATGAGAAATAATAGGCAATTAAATAAAGACTAAAAACTTGAAAATAAAATAATTAAAAAAAAATTTTAAGTTAAACGGTTTTATTGAAAACAATACTTACATGAAATAATAATAATACGAAAAGCTAGAAAATAATTAGGTAGGTCCTAGGTACTAGTCATCACACTCCTTATCAATCTAGGGCGTTGATCAGACAATTAAATAAAAGCGTTGGACGCGTCATATTTCTATTGATAGTCATAAGTAAAACCAACTGAACCTTAATCAGGTTATGCTACGCCTCACATTTTTAGAAATTTCACGCGCCCAACGCTTTTATTTAATTGTCTGATCAACGCCCTAGATTGATAAGGAGTGTGATGACTAGTACCTACCTAATTATTTTCTAGCTTTTCGTATGATTATTATTTCATGTAAGTATTGTTTTCAATAAAACCGTTTAACTTTAAAATTTTTTTTTAAATTACTTTATTTGTTCTAAGCATCGCCTTTCATTTATATAACATGACCTAGCCAGCGCTCCCGCTGTGTTTTAATTCGCTGTACTATGTTGGTGTCTGTGTAAAGCTCGTACAACTCACCATTAAACCTTTCGAAAAACTTTTCCTTCGAACCCTCCCAAATCCGCCTTATCTGATGTTGCCATTGTCCATTTTTCTGCACCATATAGTAGGACGGGTACGATAAGTCACTTGTAGAGCATGATTTTCGTGTGCCGGGAGATGACTTTGCTTTTAAATAGCCTACCTAGTAATGCGTGTTCCCAAATAAACGAAGTCTTTTACTGTTTCGAAATTATGGCTATTATGACAGGGCATGGTTGCCAAGGCGAAAATGCACTGACTCTTTGCTTGATGACAGCAGGTACTTCATTTTGTCCACATTCACCATCAAGCCCATCTTTTCCGCTTCTTTTTTCAGTTTGGAGTAAGAAAAACTTACGGCGCCGGTGTTCTGGCCAATTGCTATCAATGTCGTCAGCATACGCCAGAAATTGCACACAAGGTTATCCCGGGCTTACAGCCCTCTGTCTGTTGCCAAATTTGTCGGTAAAATTTGTGGGCGTTATTCCTGGCGGTTAGAACCAAGCAGCTCTGGTTCCGCTTTTTCTTCCCTTCAAGGCGTCTCGCTTCCCTTATCAACTCGCGGAAACATTCACTGGGGTTGTGTATGCAGCGTCCTTTCTTTTGGTCGCAACGCGGTATTCTTCATATTGTTGTTGTTGTTGTAGCGATAAGGTTGCTCCCCGAAGGCTTTGGGGAGTGTTATCGATGTGATGGTCCTTTGCCGGATACAGATCCGGCACGCTCCGGTAACACAGCACCATTAAGGTGCTAGCCCGATCATCTCGGGAACGATTTATATGGCCACATTAAACCTTCAGGCCATCCCTCCCTCCCCACCCCCAAGTTCCATGAGGAGCTTTGGGTCACCACAGCCTCGTCTGTTAGTGAAACAAGATTCGCCGCGGATAGGTGAGGTTGACAATTGGGTTTGGGGAAGCTGTATATTGCGCTGGCAACCTGAAGGGTTGCGCTACACAACCCCTTGAATCTGGTATTTTAGTCGCCTCTTACGACAGGCATAACTACCGCGGGTATATTCTGACCCCCTAACCCGCTGGGGCGGTATTCTTCATCGTACCACTTGTTTATCCGTGGTCGCATTAACACAATTTTTACTCGGCGGCGGTACGAAGTGCTTCGGAGATATGCTGCCACTGCTCCTGCATTCCGTCGAGTTGACAGGTGCTCTTAGAGAGCAGATGTGGATTTCGAGTTGCGAAATCAATGGCAATCTGTTGCGATTGTAGCTTTCGACGTCTGGGCTGTTACGATGATGATAAATGGGTGGTTATTTGGCAAAATACAGTGTAACTGCGATAAGTTTAGGACCTCCAGTTTTCAAAGCGCTCTTTAAAAGAATGCCTATATACTTGCGATCCAGTGGTTATATGCGGTTCCCGAACTGCATCTGCTAATGCAGAGGAATGTTTTCTAAGAAGCTACTCACGACAAAAATATGTACACTGTCTAGGAGCGAGCCTGTTTTCGTATATCTTTTCGTAAAGTATTCTTAGTGTTTCTGCCCAGAAACTTTACCTTGAGCTTTCAGTATGCTGCCCTGCCTGTTGTAGTGCGGTTTGCGATCACTACTTCATTGCATCAAGGAGATTATTCTGGAAGAGCCTTTTTCTATGGTAAATGTGTGGAAATCCCGAGGTGGTATCATTCGGCCACTTCACACTCAACTATCCAGTTTCCGAAAGCACAAGACACTCACTCCTGCCTGGATGTCATCGAATCTTTGGAGGACTTTTGAGAGATCGTTGTCATTACATTGCAGATATTCTTTAAACAATTGGCAGCCAGGTAATTCGGAATTTCAAGTGAGATACATACCAGCGATCGAGATCCGTTCGACGGCAACTTCTTTATGCCAAAAGCAGCGAAAATCTACCGCGTTAAGTCTGTTGGCATAAAACGACCAAATACTTAAATATGATGTAAATTCATGTGGTAAAGTGAGCGCAGCCAGACAATGTAAATACATGGAAGTGTGGTGACAATATTACGAAAACTATGCGAATAACCACGAACCTGAACACACAGTTTCATATATTCTAACATACGTAAATACATACCCCCACATACAGGTGTTAAAGTAGACAACAAGTTTTGCAAAGAAACTCTGCCTTCGAGTTGGACTCAATTCATACAAAAAGTAAATGCAAATATTCATTGGCGTAGGTTGGGTAAGGTTGAATAATAACTGCCCTTTGAAAATAGTTGTTCACTTAGGAACCCCAATTACCAAACTGTAGCAACATCTCTCAGTTAACGACTAGTTGTGCCTAAAACTACCATAGACTTTATATAGAATCCCGGAAAGATCAAGAAGCCACGTGCGAGATCTACATCAGCATTGCGCTTGCAAAAGATCGTCAGATAAGCCTAAAGTGCCTCGATAATACTTATTTGTAACACCTCCTGCAATTGCTACAAAACATATTGTCTAACATAAGGCAGATCCGAAGTACGGATTCCTATTAGACAGTGCCTAGTCAAAACTCCAATTAGCCAGGGCTTATGAGATATTTACGAACTATCTTTGCAAACGCTGCTCAGTTAATCATGAAGTGACAAGATGCACAATGAATGAATTCCCACAGGCTGTGTAATGTCTACACTCCAATCACCATTCAGAGATGGGCCTTAGTAAATCCCAGTATTTCCGCTAAGCGCATGTCATTAACATCCAGCAGGGGATCTCAATAAGATATAGCTTATTATTTTCGTCCACGACCCTTTTAAAAATCTTTTATATAAAAGTGGGCGTGGTCCTTAACCGATTTCGTTAATTTTTCTTCAAAGCATTCCTTATAGTAAAGGCAACCTCTCTGCCGAATTTTGTTACGAAAGGTTTGACAATTTTTGATTTATGATTAATAATATTTGTAAAATTGATTTTATCACAAGTGGGCGGTGCCACGCCCATTTTAAAAAATTTTTATCGAGAGTCTCAATTTCAGTCCACATGCCAAATTTCAACATTCTAGTGTATTATTTACTAATCTTTTGTGTTTTCCAAAATTGTATATATATAAAAAGTGGGTGTGGTTACCATCCGATTTCGCTCATTTTCAATACCAATCTATTCAAAATTTGGTGAAGATATCTGAATATTTACTCAAGTTAGCGTGCTAACGGACGGACGGACGGACATGGCTCAATCAAATTTTTTTTCGATACTGATGATATTGATACATGGAAGTCTATATCTATCTCGAATCCTTTATACCTGTACAACCAACTGTTATCCAATCAAAGTTAATATACTGTAACGAATTTGCTGCAAATCCTCTTATTTGCAATCCTCTGCTAAGTTCGAATCACTAAACTGTTGAATAAATAACTCCAATATTGAATAATGGAAAAATTGCCTTTATTAAAGTACTTCACAATAACTTGTACTTTGCTACTCGCTGGCTTAATAACCAAACTGATTGATAACTCAAATGAAACTCTACTATTGGCCGCCATATCGCGTGCTTAATCAAACTGATTGCGGGCTCAACTCAAGCTGAATTACTTCCTACTCGCCTGCCCCGCTTTTATAGTTTACGCTGCATACTTCTAGGCTCTTCGATTTCCAGAACTTACTAGTTAGTTTCGCTACAAAATCGCCTGCCACAACTACGTGCACAAATTATTGCTCTCTCTTGTGACAACTCAGATAAGATATATGCATGTGTCTGTGCATTGCCGCTCCGCTGCTCGTATACGTACATATGTGTAGACGCAATTATTTATTCGTTTTATTTATTCGTAGATACATAATGATTGAATTATTGATGTGAATGTTTGTAGTTTACAGTCTCTCGCGCATACATAGGCGCATAAGTAAATGCATCTGTGTGTGACCTCTTTCGGCTGCCTTATATATGTGTATACATGATTTGATTATTGACGTAAATACTGCTTATCGTGGCCTTAGCATCGCCTTAGTGATGGTATAACTTAGTGATGCTAATATCCGTTTCAATACTCTGTGTGCAAAGTACGTGAGTATACTAATAGAGGTGACAGTGGTAAACGATAAGCAAAGTGTACTTAAGGGGGGAACAGTTCTTCGCGTTGGTAGATAAATGGTACCTAAATTTGATGACAAGTGTGATACCCCCAAGAACAAAAGTGGAAGCTTTTCTGTTGTAAATTGCGACTAATATTCACATACCCGCAGGTTCGAAGATTCAATAGATCGGTGCCGCCACAGGCGGGCTAGTACCGGATCGGACGCATTCATAAGCGGCATTATTGTAGCTACAACATGAACCATAAATTTTACCATAGAGCTATGACGAAGTTACAAATGACAATGCTCCGGAAAACGATGGGTTACCCGCCGTGTTGCGCAAACATGAAGGTGAGGAGTTAGAAAAGAGCGTGCGACATATGGTCGGACGAGTGAATGTCTCCAGATATGACAGATATGCTTTCTAAAAAATGTGATGTTTATGTCGAAACCATTCTATATAATAGCTGGTAAAAGTTCATAAAAATCCGTGTGTAAGAAATTTGAAATTTTTTTATTGCAAAGATATTTTTTATTTAAAATTAAATTCGACTCAAAAACATAGCGGTCGACTGCTAAAAATTTAAAGTAAATTGTATATAATTATACCAATTACAATTTCTATTATACACTGAAAGAAAAATACTGGTAAAATCAACCGATATACGGGTCAATTCAACCGAAATTTCTGTCAATTTTTATCCATCGCAACAAGATGTTGAATCAACTGCGCACAAATCGTTGACGGTTGACCGTTTTAGTAATCAAATGAACAAAAAAAGTTGTTGCGACAGCTTTGTATGAGTGTACCTATGTTGCCATATAAATTAATAAATGTAAGGCGCGATAACCTCCGAAGAGATTTTAGGCCGAACTTCTCTTCCAATTTGCGTCGTGCTCCTTTTTAATTTTTTTATTGGCGGTACGCGAGATACTTGTTTTATGCCGACTCCGAACGGCATCTGCAAGGCATATGAGTTTTCACTGAGAGCATTTCATGGCAGAAATACACTCGGAGTGCTGGCCGAACACTGCCGAGGGGCGACTCCGCTTAGAAAAGTTTTCTTCTAATTGAAAAACCTTATTTCTAAAATTTTGATGTTGCTTTTCCCGGGGTGTGAACCCAGGGTCTTCGGTGTGGTAGGCGGAGCACGCTACCATCACACCACGGCGGCCGCCATATAAATACGTAAATATGTGAATACATAAATACGCATGCTTGCTACATATACATACATATGAATATAGATATGAAAATAGTAGTCACAAAACTGATTCTCGATTCTTTCAGTTGCAGCTCAGCTCATTCTCATTTCTTCTCTCGCATGTAGTTGCCACACTTGATTGTTTCGAACAAAACTTGTAGTATAAATGTTTGACGTAACATTTTAAAAAGAGAACTTGTAAAGTATAGAAAAGTAAAGAATCAAATCGCAGGAAGGTAGTTCATCACTGGAGTAACTTTACATGTAATTCGGCAAGTTTAATTTTCGTAACACTTTAAGTTGAAACTATTCCAAAACAACTCAAACTTTTATTTTGTCGGAAACATCAACATTAAAAAATGGAATTTTGCATTTCGCTTAGACGGTAAGTTGCAAAATTGCACCCGATAAATAGATGTCCCGGTATCTCATAATTGTTTGCACACTAAATTCAAAAAAAGAGTTTTTTCGTTTTGTATTGATAACTGAAAAACTAGTTTTTTATTGTTTTCCCATTTTGTGTATTTTTTCGATTTGATGGTTTTCTTATTTTGGTGTTTTTTTTAACAAGTGGCACCATCGTCAAAAGTACGAAGTTGAAAGCGCAGTGAGCGTAAAATTCTCTTTGAAATTTGCTCATGTATTGACAGTTGTTCGCCGTTGAAATAACCTGTAAGATCAGTTGTGTTAACAGAAAAATCAGTTAGATTGATTAGGAATCTGTCAATTTTACAAGATTTTGTTAATTTAAGAGCGACAATTTCTCTTCTGTTGAAATGACTAAACCAATTTGTTCGCTTGACAAAGAACTCGGTCGAATTAACCATAATTCGATCAATTTCACCGAATCTCCGTTAAGTCAAGAACAACAGAACCGATTTGTTGATTTTACTAGCACCATTTCTTTCAATGTACAGAAAGTAATGTTATTTAAGGATTTATATAAGTATCCCCAGTGGTGGGTCATCGTGATGAGCTCACAAGGGAGCTTACGCGAGGTGCTCAGAAAGGAGCTTGGTGCCCATAAGGGAGCTGACGCGACGTGCTCATAAAGGAGCCGGATGCCCAGTAGGGGGGAACGCGCGAACTGGTTGAAGTACCGATGTATCCAATCCATCCTTATACGATATCGTGCCTGTTTTCTACGGAAGAAATAATAATTCCAGCATATTAAAAAAATAAATTAGCTTGTATCTCTTAGTTTAGATAGGCGAGTATTGCATTACGTATAGTGGCAAAAGTAAATTCAAGACTGATACAGCTATACAAGTCATTGTAGTGCAAGCACCAGATAAGCAGAGGATTACTTTTAGCAAAGTTTCGACGACAAAGGGGTAAATAAAAAGTGTCTAGAAACCCTAGGAAGAACTGCAAGAAACAATCGGCTGATAAGGTCAGCCGAATCAATTTCTCCAATAATGAGCTTATGGATGAACAATACCCCCAGTAATATTCTCCGGTTTCCCAGAGTGGGTAAGCTAATAAGAAGAAGTATATTTATGTATTGTGGAAGGCGGAGACTTGAGTGCCAGTTAAGGCCACGTAATGCGAATATCAAAAATTGCTTTTGAACTGACTCAAGACGCTTTATATGATTTTGAGAAACAGGGCACCAAACGCATGAGCAATACTCGAGTATTGGACCGACCAGCGATGTCTAAAGAATCTTAGTGAGGTGCGGATCATCGAACTCTTTAGCCCACCTTTTAACGATCCCAAGTACACCCAACGCTTTGTTGGCAATAGATGAAATATGCATGTTAAAACTCAGTTTCGGATCAAAAAGAACACCTAGATCATTTACAATAGATATACGCTCCGAAGGGGTACCATCTATTACATACGGTTTCAAAACTGGTTTCACTCTGTCTAATGTCATATGCTTACATTTAAAGCAATTTAAAGCTAGCAAATTTGTTGTGCACCAACAATGGAACGAGTCTAAGTCGGCCTGAAGAAAATCCAAGGAACTCAAATTGGTAGGACAGTAAGTGTAGCTAAGTTTTACATCATCCGCATACATTATAATATGGGAATGTAATATTATCTGTGGCAAGTCGTTTATGAATTGGGGTAAAGAGCAAAAGGCCTAGATGATTTCCCTGAGGTACACCGGAGGAAACTCCAAACGATTCCAAGAGATTTTTGGGTCCGGTTAGAAAGATAGCTTTTCAGCCACATTAATAAGTCAAACGGAAAGTTCAGTAAATTAAGCTTATGAATAAGTAACTCATGACTTGACGGTAGCGAATGCTCTGCTGAAATCAGTATAGATGACATCCGTTTGCTTGTTCGCTAAAAATCCTTCCATAACTAAAGGGGTAAATACTAGCAAGTTTGTAGTGGTTGACCTTTACCGAATGAAGCCGTGTTGGCATGGAGATAAAAGGGAAGAGCACTGCCTTTTTTATACAGGGGTATAATAAAGACTGTTTCAAAGCTCGTTGAGCTTTACCAATGCAGCGTCAGATCTGGTAATCTCAGTATTGATGAAATATAGTATATATTATACGCCAAATATCGGAGATGGTCCACGGGAATAGAAACGCCATGTCTAAAATTGGATTTTCTGCAAAACGTATACCATTAAAATACGTCAGCATTAAAAAACCATGTTCTGAGACAAGGCCCAACCTTGCGAATTATGTCACTTAATGCTGGAGAAAACGAGCGGTGCGGCATACCTAACCCGATCAGATATTATCGGGCAGTTGCTGGCATAAACTAGTCATATCTATATTAACGGCATTAATCGCTTCGACGGAAGTTCGGCCACTTTAAGTTAAACGATAAGACAAAAGATGAGTACCGAAGCAATTTTATTAATGAGCTATATATGCAAGCTTTACGCAGCATATGCAAAGAATATCGAAAATAAAGATGTTGGAGGGACGAAAAATCGTGTGAAGCAAGCTTCACGTAGGTCACATTCACCACTTACCACAGCAGAATTTGTTAACTACCACTGTCTGTATTTGTTATTTAATAATTATTTGTGCACTTTTTATTCAGGTAATGTGTTCAGAATTTTAACTTTAACTCTCTAAAACTCCAATCAGTGTATTTCTGTGCTTAAATTATGTTAAAAATTGTGTTTAAGTTTTTGGTGTGGTGAAAGGGACCTACTAGATATTTGTTACGCTCCGCTGCTTTCCACCGAAGTTTGCGCCTGCACCATCTTTATTTTCGATAATCTTTGGCATATGTATAGTTCTGCGCACAAGCTGTTAAGCGAAAACTATGACGTTCCTTATGTCCAGTAAGTGTTTTATATGAACCAAGCGGTGTCAGCAAATTGCAAGGTACACTTGATAAAATCATTTGGAGAAGGATTTAAGCTCCTGGGGGTGGTAGGGATACAACAAATTAAATGAGGTTACACTGAAATGTAAGTCCTTGGTCGGGAAAAATCCCGAGTGGCTCCGGTACATAGAACCGACTGCCATGGGAAGCGAGATCCTTTTATGTTTCTATTCCTTATTCTGGTAGACGATTGTACCTGCACTAAGTAATTTCGAAAGCACATTAATTGCCATCCCTACACAAATATAGCAGGCACACAGCACTAGATCTTCAGGTACTTATGACAATAGCCAGATCAGAAAAGACAGTCCTCTGCGATGCACTCCGTTAGAGCTATAGCACATCACCAAGGCAGTTCCATTACTTAACAGGGTAAGTTCATCTAGGGTGCAATCGCCACAAAATCTTGGACAGTCTGCCCACGCTTCCCCCTTGCGTACGCTCATGCTTTATGTTGACATGTTGCATGGCTCTTAAAATTTTTACAATTGCTGCATTAATCATTTGTTGTGAATTTGTGGAAATTTTGCGAATTAGTGCGTAACCAACTGCTCTTTTCAACTGTTATCGGTGACGAGATCAGCCATTTCAGCCATTTTCGTTTTGGTGCTGGCATGTAATTTTTGCAATTTTTCACGCCTTTGTTTTAAGCACATAAAATTAAGTATACTATTATATTGAAATTGTTTAGACGCGCAACATCCGCTGGCTATGGGAAAAATTTTTGTACAGTTGTAAACTTCTTATATCTTATCCTGAAATCGCCCAAGAGCTTGATTTGAAAAAGGACATATCTCCCCTTTACTAGAGAACGAGAAATTGAGTACCCGATACCATAATGGCTGATGATGATGATATACCTACATCCCATCATCGCCCAAGCTGAAAAGTTGGTCAAAAACATGCATCATCTGCTATAATCATACCCCTAGATTATTTTTGCGGTGGCGGTGGAACCTCCACTGAGTTCAGAGAGCCAGTGCCATGAAGGCTTTTTCCTCCTTTAAAGGATCGTTTGTGTAGATTTTGAAGACAAAAAAGACACAAAAATTTGATATTGTATTAAACTAAATTTTGTTCAAAATAATTTTGCTATTTTGATTTGGATATTAAAGAAATAAACTAGGCTACATAATGATAGTTTTATAGCATTATGGACTAGGTACATTAAAAGTATTTTTAAAATTCACTACGTTGATACTTATTTGGATCAAAGTACGAAGTAACCACAATACGACCACTGAATTTACGGCCCGTTAACGCTTGCTGAACATTTTGACAATCTATTACTGAATTCCGCCACGTTCGGATATGCATGTTTATACTCAACATATTTAGCCTATACGTAGTGTTTACTCTCAGTTGCGAGATAGGGACCGCCTGGTGGTGCTTGGTGACTTCAATTTGCCTACAGTAAGTTGGATTAGTAACAACGAATTAAACTTTTTGACGTCCACCACTCAGCACGATTTTTGTAAAAGCCTGTTTGATATACATACATTTACTACAATTAAACAATATATTAAATTGCAATGACCCTGTGGGTATTTCCCTCAAGCGAATTCCTCCATTATCACATCCAGAGGATCCACTACATCCTACACTTGAGATAATGCTTGATTGTGCTCGGCCTGTGTTGCTTGATGGAGCAAAAGTAAAATCTAGTTTTCGATCAAGATGATGACTGGTCGGATCTATATGCTTATAATGATGTCGAGTCAGCAACTTCTATTTTTTGCAGTTCTCTAGATGGCTTCTTTGAATGCTGTGTGCCTGCCTCTTCGTCATGACAATGCTGGAACCGGCAAACCCCCGTGGTTTTCAAGACATCTTGTAAGACTTTATAATATTAAATCTAGGCTATACAAACTATTTAGGCTTTTTGAACGATCCGCGAAGTTTTTAGGCAAAATCCCGAATTTCCACCGGAAATGATCCCGTAAAAGTCGCGAAATGACCCTGACATAGTCCAGAAGAAGTCCCGAAATTACACCGACGGAATGAAGGGCGGTTCCCGAAAACTACCCAGAAATGATCACGGAAGGGTCCCAAAATGATACCGAAAAAGTCCAGAAAAAGTCCCGATATGACCAAAACCACGACGAAACCATTAAGAATTGATCTCTGAAGAGCACGCAAATGATCCCGAAATAGTCCATAAATATTCTCGAAATTACCCCGACGGGATGCCGGACGGATGCCGGAAAGTCCCGAAATGACCCCGACGGGATCCCGGACGGATACCGAAAACCATCCAGAAATGGTCCTGGAAGGGCCCCGATATGACCCTGACGAGAGTACAAATAAGGTGAAGGTAATTAATAATAAAAGCATGTTAATAAGGCAGCAGGCGCGTTGAAGCGAATGAAGAGTTACAAACAACATACAGGTAAAGCTAATAAAAACAATTTAAGGATGGTGGATAGCGGGAGGAGACGAAGACCTCCACCAATCTTTTTTCCAAAATTGTTTAGATCTCGATCTGTATGAGCCAGATAAAAAAAATTATTGATTTATGAGAAAATGTATATTGAGTTATAACAATTATATTGAGTTATCAATTTTGCACCAAAGGGGATAGGTAAGGGCGGTGAGGAGACGGCGGCTGTCACTGCTTACTTTGTAACATGGTTCAATTATATACAGGTTGGCTCATCTCATCAGCTGATTTTATTTATGTCATTGCATGGTCGAAGGGATTGTCAAAAGGAGATGGCAAACTCAAAATGAAACCAACACATTGGCAACATTTTACTTACACATACAAAAACTGCTAAGTTTTATGCATGGCGCAACGATACAAGGTGGCAGCATGGAACAGCTGATTATAAACTTTTTTTATTTGATTTGATACATCAACTTACGGCGCAGTACGGTTTTGACATTTGTCCATCGAATTTACAAAAACAAAGTACATGGAATTTTTATTTATGTTTGTAGGTATGTCACCATGCTGCCACCTTGTATCATTCCGCTATGGTTTTATGTTTCCATTCCATACCATTCGCACCAACACCAATACACAGATTTTGACAATTTGAACAGACATATTTTGTTGCTTTACAGATAAGCCAACCTGTATATAGTTGAACCATGCTTTGTAAGCCCTCGACTTATTTGAATGTATGAATTCACAATGATACGGGCTGATATCAGGTCAACCTAATAAAAACGCAGCGCAGCAGTTTGCTGTCAAAGATATTATCTCATGCACATATAAATTGTATGAGAGCAATAGAAATTGAAATTTCTACGTAAAAAGCTAACTGGAATTCCAATTTTTGTTCTGCGTAACATTTTAGTTTGGCGTTTGCATACATGTTTTACATTATCGCAACGCATACTTATTTCGGTTAAGTGCGTGCGTTGAAAACCCGAAGTGCGTTTTTATTAAAGCCTTCCGCGATTTACAACCAGATTGACTGAATTTTGTGTGTGTTATTGCAGTCGGGTGGCTTCGTGACACACGTATTTGTTGTCGGCTACACGTTGATGAAAATCAAAAATTTTTGATTTTTTCATTTGACGCTAGCTTATTTGATAGTCGCGGGGTGTGATTGACAAAACGCAGTGTTGTATTTAGTTTGTGTCGACATTCAAAATGAACAAGTGCGCGGAAGAAAAGCAATTCATATTAAAATTTATTGAAAATTATCAATATTTACCAACTTTATGGAATGTAAAGCTTTTATTATTACTTAATAAAATTTTTATTATTTTTTTATAAAACTGCTGTAGTTGCAAGTAAAAAAAAGTCATCATCGATGACGACATATTCACGTCCGAACGCTACGGTTTCTCAATGCAAATGTTGATTGATGGCTTTTTATTTGATAGTCGCGGGGCAAGCGTCAAATACCCGACACGCACACATACAAGAATTCAGTCAATCTGGTTGTAAATCGCGGAAGGCTTTTAGGTTGGCATGTATGTACGTTTTTTGAAATACACGCCACTTGTTTAAATTCACAATAGATTAAGCAAACACAAGGAAACATACGGCAGCCCTCCGATAAGAGTTTCACGAAATCGATGTATATTTGTCTCACTCGCATTTTTTGACGTATTATGTGGCGTCTGTCAGAAAAATTTTCAACCGCGTTTTACATTTGTTCACCAAAAAAATAAAAATTACACATTTTTCACTGTTCTGTGCATAAAATTTGTCCGTTTTCACAAAAAATAGTAAAAGCATCTCGTTTAACCATTGGAGCATAGTAATATTTGTTAAATAAATAGAAACAGCTTGGTTTTAAAATGGGTTCTGAAGGTAAGATTTACTTCCGCTTATATGTGAAGCGTATTTTTAGCAAAAAAAAATGTATATGCATTTTTACAGACCGCGATAGACGCCGCCATAGATCACGTTCGAGGGATCGCGATCGTGAACGTGATTATCGTCGATCACGTTCACGCGAACATGCTAAACGGGGCGAACGTGGTTATATTGCCGGCTTTGGTGGCGGGCGTGATAAACATATACGTTCTCGCCGTAGGAAACCATCATTATATTGGGATGTACCACCACCCGGTTTCGAACATATTACGCCACAGCAATACAAAGCTATGCAAGCTGCTGGACAAATACCAGCCAATGCAGTACCAGAAATTCCACAAGCAGCTGTACCAGTTGTCGGCTCGACTATAACGCGCCAAGCGCGTCGTCTATATGTTGGCAACATACCATTTGGTGTAACCGAAGATGAAATGATGGAATTTTTTAATCAGCAAATGCATTTGACGGGTCTAGCACAAGCCGCAGGCAGTCCAGTATTGGCATGCCAAATTAATTTGGATAAAAATTTTGCTTTCTTAGAATTTCGTTCAACAGATGAGACAACACAAGCAATGGCTTTCGATGGTATCAATTTTAAGGGGCAAAGCTTGAAGATAAGACGCCCTCATGATTACCAACCAATGCCGGGAGTAAATGATAATCAGGCAATGCAATCACCACCCAGTAAGTTGATATTTATTTATTAATTAACATACTTATTTTTTTTATAATATCCATAGTTGTAAATTAGTAATCCGACTCCTTTTATGGATGTCTCTGTGGGCTTTTCTATGCTCCTTTTCTTCATAGGAGCAGGTAAAGAAGCCAAGTAACGATTAAAGGGGAACAAATGTGGTTTCTTTCTAGACCAATGTTCAACCAGTTTTTCTCGAATTATAAGTTGGGGAATTCTCAACTTTAATATTTGACTTTTATACCTACGGTTTATACTAACGGTCCCGATCTGGGAGGCATCACATCCAACTAAAAACCATTTTGGAACCAATCTGGGCAAAAGAGAGGAAACGTATATAAAACTATTGGTTATTTTAAAGACTATTCTAAAGTTGAAAAAAGATATACAGAAAAGCGTGAAAATACAAAAAAACTTAGCATAGACTTGACTTGAGAACTGTCACGGTTCTATTCAATGAGCTTTACATGTAACTTGTTAACCAACACCTAGAAAAACTTGGTTGATTTAGGAGTCTGTTCATATTTGATTTTCAACGTAAGTTGCAAGTGGCGTCGACACTTTTGGATTCAATTTACGCCTTTAAACTTTATTTTGAGGTTCTTTAACATGAAGGCATTTATTTGAAAGCAAATACGTTTAAACAAGTCCAATACAGTCCGTATGCTCAGCGTGAAGTATAACCAAGGCTAAAGGGCCTGGCAAAGTTGACATAGTCATAACCATATTTTTGCTTATCCATATCAATTGGCATCAGTTATTGGTGCCTTAACCTTAAAATCACGAAAACCGTGTTTTTACTAATTTTATTTTTTTTTGGTCAAATTTTGATATTCTCTTTTAGACAACGGTGTAATATCTACGGTAGTGCCAGATTCACCGCATAAAATATTCATTGGTGGTTTGCCAAATTATTTAAATGAAGAACAGGTAAGTTGGGCGATAGCTATAAATATGTATTTTTCTAAAATATGCGACATGTTGTAAATGTAGTCCTTTTTTGCCACAGTCGGTTAAGGCACAGTGATGAGTGGTTGATGCGGATTACTAAGGAGGAAAATTTCGAAATCTTTAATATAATTTCTCCTCTAGCATTTTAGGTGCATCAGAAAAATGTATTTGAAATAGGGCTGATGATACCCTGGCAGTCAGGAACTATCCGATTTTCCTCTGGTGCCTGGTTACCTAATACCCATGTACATATATACAAATAATGTTTGTAAATATAAGAGATAAGCAGTGCTTCGCCCCTTCCAACAGGTGCGATTACTCACGAACTGTCATCGATATCCTCTAACGAAAGCCCAAGGAAACATTCAGTTTCAATAGGGTTGGATCATGACATGGGGTTGGAGGAGTTAAAAAATGAAAGGATGGTTAGTGTCATGTATGTAGGTCGGGGTTGATTCTTGAGCTTCAGTTGAAACAGAACCGGAACTTCTGCAAAGTTAATTTTGAAACATAACAGTTATCAGTTAGTTATTCCATGTGCATGTACGAAATACACTCAGTCCATATTTGGTTTATGGTTAGGTTAATCTCGGGCTTTTGTAATCGTATTAATCAGGGTCGGAAAATATTTTTTTTTCGGAGTCGAAAAAGTCCTGGTCAAAAAATTGTCCTAGGTGAAAATGTATCCTATAGCAATATCATGTCGAATCATGCATCCCTTTTATTTTTCGAACTTTTTCCATAAAAGTCATATAAAAGTAAAATCTGTATTTTTATTTTTTGAGTCCGATAGAACTAGTTACACTCGGACTTTTAAAAATAAAAATCCGGAAATAAAAGTTAAATCAAGACTTTTATTTTTTAAGGCCGAAATAAAAGTCCCGCTTGATAACAAAGAAACGGGCTTTTATTTCGGCCTTAAAAAATAAATGTCTTGATTTAACTTTTATTTCGGGGCTTTTATTTTCAAAAGTCCCAGTTTAACTAGTTATATCGGACTCAAAAAATAAAAATCCGAGAATAATTTTTATCTTGATCCAAATATATTTAAAGTCCAAAATTAATAGTTTTGAAAGGACATATATTATAAAAGGAATAACAGTTTCAGCCCCTGGTATTAATTACTTGTGTTTTTATGTTCTGTGGTTAACTTTACTGTGAAAGAGACTCAGTAGTTGGGGTCTATCTAGAACCTTGGACTGGGATCTTTTTTATTTTATTCTTCTTTGTTTGTTGTTGTTGTTTTAACTAAAAGTTAACTCCTCAACGGTTTTGGGGAGTTTTATGTTGTAGCGATGAGGACACTCCCCAAAGGCCCTGGGGGTGTTATCGATGTTGATGGTCCTTTGCAGTATGCAGATCCGGTACGTTCCGGTAACAAGCACCACCGAACATCTCGGGAACAATTTGGTATGACCACATGAAACCTTTTAGGCCGTACCGCCCTCCCACCCCTAGATCCATGAGGAACTTCGGGTCGCCAGAGCCTTGTCTGTTAAGGAAAGATGATTCGCCAAGGGGTAGGTGAGGTTGACAATTGGCTTAGATAATCTATAATTGCACTGGCAACCCCTTGAAAGTGTTGCGCTACACAAAACCCTTGAATCAATTTGGTATTTTAGTCGCATCTTACGACAGTCATACCAGCCGCGGGTATATTCTAAGCCCCCTAACCCGCTGGGGGTTGGGGAGTTTTATCGATGTTGATGGTCCTTTGTTAAGTATAGATCCGGTACTCTCCGGTAACTGGTATAATTGAAGTACCAGCCCGACAATCGCGGGAACTATTTGATATGACCACGTTGAACGCTCTAGGTCATCCGATCCCCTTAGTAACGTTCTTGTTGCTGTAGCAGTGCTTCGCCAGATCCAATAGGTGCGACCACTCACAAATTGTCATCAACATCCCCTAACGGGTGCACGAAGAAACCTACTGTTTCAATATGATTGGAGAGATAAGACCTATTACATTATCCAGATTGAAGTTGAGATAGAGTGATGCGCTTCTCCCTGGGGAGGTTGTATGTGCACCGATTCCTCCGAAACCGGGGTTGTGATATCGACATGTTGTTATTGTAGCGATAATGACACTTTCCGAAGGCCTTGGGGAGTGTTATCAATGTTGATGGTCATTTACCGGATGCAAAGTACTGGCCCCCCGACCATATCGGGAACGATTAATATAACCACATTAAACCTTCTAGGCCATAACGCCCCTCTCCATCACCCCCTAGTTCCATGAGGAACTTGGGGTAGCCAGACCCTCGCCTGCTAAATATGTGTATGATACATTCATATTTGCAACAGGGATTCCTCCCTCGTAGGTGAGGATGGCAATTGAGTTGGGGAAGCTTTAAAGCTTTGTATTGCGTTTATCAACCCCTTTCGAACATAAAAGCATATTATGGGGGCTTATAAAGACCTTAAGAGCATATTTTGGGTTGCCCTAATTATTAATAATTTGCTAACTGCAAAGGTCCAGATTTTCTTACAGACCTTGTTTTTGTACCCAATATCATTGGAAATTTGTGTGGCGCGGAAGCACTAAAGTTTTTATTTGTCTATATTACAAATACTATACTAAGGCATTGCCTGCTACCTGGTAGCGCGAGTCGCTTATACTTGGTTAAATCATCAGCCCTAATTTGAAAGTTCTCACAAACCATTTGCATTCAGTGAAAATGGCGTTTTGTTACATTTCAGCTCTAGTTTTTCAGCTTTCAGATCCAGTTTCTTAATTACAGCTCCAGATTTTCAATTTCCAGCTGCTGATTTAAATTTTCAGCTCCAGATTTTCTAATTTTCAGCTGCAGTGGTTCACTTTTCACATCGAGCGTTTACGTTTTCAGCAGCAGATTTCTATTTCAGCTCCTGATATATATAAATTTTCAGCTCTTTTTACAGCTTCATTTTCAGCTCCAGTCTCAGCAACGCTTTTTTATTATAAATTAGAATATTTGAGTACTTGTTTTATAAACTACATAAATATGTATCTGAACAGTATTTAGATTTGTTGTTAAAAATTTTTAAATTAATTTTGTTTTTGATTGTTTGGTTATTGTAGCTTAGGTTTGGTTGCATCCTACACCACCGAGCAACAAGCTCTTCTTGTACTCATTCGTTTACGTTTTGCTGCAGTTGCTTCGGCCATGCCCACTGCTGCGTGCACCCACATACATTATTACTATATATATGCGATGTGAAAACTTAAGTGAGTGCGTCGTGTCGATGCAGTGAATTTGAATAATGCATGATGCATAATGTCGGGTGTAAAAGGCAAGTTTGAATATGAATTGACAATAGATTGCATTTGCAGGAATTTTTCAGAACTTACCCTACATTGAAAACAAAAAAAAGGAAATCACATTCGCTTAGCCTACCCACTGTTATTTTGTTCTAGGTAATGGAAGGAGGACAAAAAGCGTTCCCATTAAAAAGGGTGAACATAAACTATCGCTGTGGAATTACATACATATAGCTTTTTTCAACATTCAAATATATATACCTTCATTTTTTTTATGTAATTACTAAATGTGTACATTTTTATACTCAGCTGTGATAGTCATGTGATCATATATGTATGTACTTACATACCACCTTCATAGCAGTTGACTTACCAGAAACAAGCATGTGTAAAATTAAAATAAGGTGACATCAATTTTAAAGTTTCTCTTCTAATTTGGGTCGTACTCTTTTAATTTTTCCTACAAATTGGCCGGACGGGACCTACTTGTTTTATGCCGACTCCGAACGGCATCTGCGAGGCAGATGGGTTTTCACTGAGAACTTTTCATGGCACAAATACACTTGGAGTGTTTGCCAAACCCTGCCGAGGGGCGACTCAGCTTAGAAAAACTTTCTTCTAATTGAAAAAAACTTGTTTCTAAAATTTTGATGTTCCTTTGCCCGGGCGTGAACCCAGGATCTTCGGTGTGGTAGGCGATCCACGCTACCATCACACCACGACGGCCACCAACATCAATTTTAGATGATCAATTTTCCATTCGAAAACCAGTTCTTATTCATGGATACCAATTATTTACTTAACCTTTTAGTTTAAACCCAGAAGGTTGCAAATCAATCTCAGAAAATTACAAAATTAAGAAATTGTAATTCTAATTAGAATTTTATATCAATTTAAGAAATATTCCCTTGAGGGTCAAAATTTCTTTTTAAATTCGGAACTTTCAATTCAAATTTAGGAAATTACAATTCAAGCACCGAAAATTACAGCTCAAGTTCGGAATTTCGGACGAATTGCAACTTCTGAACTTAAAAATGGAGTTATGAACTTGAATTTTAACTTTCTTAATTTGATTTGTAATTTTTGAATAAGAATTGCAATATTCTGAATTAAGCACAGAGAGGTTTGGAATGTTCAATAGTTAGTCAGTGAAGACTCAAGATTAACGCTTGAGAGGGTGACAATATTAAAATTTCACAGAGATATTCAATTTAAGGTTTTACAATATTATATCCCATGTTCCATACATTCCACAGAATATTTCTGGCTTCAACTGGTATCATTATTAAACGGATTCGCACCTTCATCAGGAGTTTAACAAACACTCCACAAGCGTGCCATGTAAAGTTCCTGACAAAAACGGCCTTGCATTGCCGTTTGGAGTCAATATTTGTAGGAAAAAAAAATAATATAAGTAGATTGTAATCTACAGATTAAAACAAACATTTGCGGCTGAGTGGAAAATCGTCCCACCTCATCAAACGGTAAAGAGCAACATACTTCATAATGCCATAAAACAAACTTCTCATAACAATCAAATTTTTTCAAAAATGCAATCCGTCAACTAAAAATATGTTGTACTACGAAATAATGCAGATGTGATCGTTTCTTAAAAAAAGTATGGGATAAAGGGGACGATATAGTAATAAATTTTATTACTAGCCTGAAAGTGTAGAAAGTTCTCAGAAGATGTATGGTCATGCCGTGCTACCAGCGGCGAATGATCAAAGGAGGTATAATGATGACCTGTTATTGCTTTACGCTGTTAAGGCTTTGCTGGTAGATCATGCTATGCGAATGGACGAAGACGCTCCGTCTCTACGTTAAAGTATTCAATCGACACTGCAGTTTGGAACAAAAGATGGAAAGCCTCCATTGAGTTGGGAGTCGGCAGGTGAATAGGCTGTAGTTCTCAATATCAGCATTGTCAACCGTCCTAACTTATGGCTCTCACAAAGCACACGGCCGTTTTTTGCACGCAAAATAATGATACCTTTTGATTTAAGGTGATTCTCTAATCTGGACTCGAACTCATAGATTACAGTACTGAAATATTTATGTTTTGTTTTTATAACGCGCCATGGATATATTGATATATATGTATATTTATTCGCACATATTCATTGAGCCTGTTTCGTTAACGTTCACATTTTTTGTTATCTTTGAGATAACTAGAGATGCACTATAATTTCTTAAGGTTTATCTAAGGTTGAGACTATTGAATAATAATGTTGAATATAGAGTGTTTTTCGGTGTATGCGTGCGTATACTGACTATTCAATATTCACACAAGTAATTTTAATAAAACAGAAAATTTGTATTAAAACAATCGCAGCTGGGTATACTAAATTTCGTGCATCGAACTTCGAGTTCCCTTGTTTTATTTGTTTACACAGAAAAACGTGCCAATATCTACAGTAACACGTCATATTTTTGGTGTGTCCAAATCCTTAGGTCAAAGAGTTGTTGCTCTCATTTGGACAATTGCGTGCTTTCATTTGGTTAAGACGACGGCCACTGGTTTGAGCAGGTTATGCATTTTCCGAATATGTTGATCACAGTATAAACCGATCACGTACTAAAAATAAATTTTGAATAATAGTAAATTTTTATTTCTATCATTGCGTGTTTTCTGATCATCTATAGGCTATTGTTCTGCGCCTAAATGGAATGCAACTGGGCGATAAGAAAGTAATTGGGCTAACGTGCAGTGTTGGTGCCAAAGAATGCACAAAACATAGTTACAACCGCTGCTGCGCCAGTTAGGATACAAACGTTACTGGCCTTTCTATGAGTCGGCACTTCAGGTCCACCCACGAGGTACTTGCTTGACTTGAATATGTGTCACCCAGATGAGTCTGCGTGACGAAGAAGGAATATGAAGATATTTTGGAGGCTATTATAAAGAGGCATGTATAAATAGTGGTGTGGTGTCGGAGTGTTGAAATCCCAGACCATTGAAGGTGTGTGATAGTGCCTGGATTGTGGGAAAGTATTGTGATCATATTCGGTAATGGAGTCGTCATAAGGCTCAGCAAGCCATTGACGGGCCGGATCAGTGATCGTGTTGTGGTCACTCATACTTGATCCCATAAATATCATCGTCGTGAATTTTATTGTGGAATGATGAAAGAATATTAAAGTAATTTCCAAATAACCCCGTGCAAACATATCGTACTACATATATAATACGCGTATTATAGATTACTTTGTGTGAGTATCTGTAATACAAAGCGGACAAACCTCAAGCATATGCACATAACTACATATAATAATGATTGAGTTTTAATTTCACATATAGGGAATTGTATGTCATAATAATGAATTTGACGGAAATATAAAGACGACGAAGTTTGACGAAAGTCATATCATGTTCATTTTTGATATGGTTTAAAATCCAGGTTGGAATAACGCCCGCTGGCTCATTTCTCTCTCCGAAAGGGAGATGAAGTCCCGCGCACGTTATCGCCTTTTGTAGAGTAATCGCCTACTTCCCTGTTACCATTTATACACTTACGTTATGTTAATAATAATGAGCTTACAAGGCCGTCGGTTCAATAAACACAATGTTTAAAATTCCTTGTTTTTTGTTAATTGTCAATATTTCGGCTTCAGTCTGAAGCCATCTCCAGGAGTTATGCAACTCGGTATACTATATAAACGAGACACACTTACACTTGTGTTATTCTTTATCGACTCGATAATAAAAAAACAATTAAAAAACCAATGGAATTTCGAAACATTGTGTTGTATTTAACCAGCGGCCTGTTTAGCATCATTATGATTACCAAACGTAACGCATAACGCTATAAAATTATCAAAAATTTATACTAACTATAAACATTTCATGCTCATCTTATATGTGACCACGTCTATGAAAAGGTGGCTTATGACTAAAAAAAAAAAACAGCTGTTACAGCTGTTTCTCGCAATTTCTTTTTTGATCATAAGCCACCTTTCATAGACCGGGTCACATATATAAAAATGATGTCCTTTTGTTGAGGCTTATATAATCAAAAAACTATCCCGTCGATTTTGTTCAACTTTCACATCAGTTGCTTATAACGCTCACGCGGTGTTTGGTTTCGATACACGCGCCCAGGGTCTCGAGATATATGCAAACGTGAACAAGAGTACCCCTAAAATGTGTTTATAGAATATGAATATGATGATTAGTAATTTAGTAGAGCGTAATTTAAATACCCCTGGGTTACAGGGTTCCTCGAGATATATGCCAAAACGTAGACCCCTAAACACCCTAAAATGTGTGTATATGGATATAAATGAAAGCTTAGCTAAAGACCTCTAAAGTATTTTCTTGTGAAATCGATTAGTCGCATCAACCTGGCAAACTGATAAATATGCATGCGAAGCCGAAATAAAGACTGAATTAATAATACCAAATACCTACTTACATACGTCCTATTCGATTTGCCTAAAATATAAAACAATAAATTTACAATACTCTTTCCGAGAAGTAGACCAGAGACGGACTGGGACTGGGATTGGACTGGACTGAGACGCGAAAAGTGGACTGAGACTAGGACTCGAATGGGACTGGAACAAATACACACCACCCTGTGGGACTGGCAGTAAGGGATGAAGAAGATGAGAAGAGCTTGAGAGAAGAAAAAGAGAGAAGTAAGACTGAAAAAGAGATAGAATGAGACTAGAATGGAGATAGATAAAGCAAAACGGAAGGAGGAGTGAATAAAAGGATTAGGAAGAAGTAAAGGTTTGGGGGCCAGAGTTAGACGTAAAAAGCTTAATAAAAATTTTATCAGATATACCAAATTAAATGGCAGAACACGTCTGCCGGTCTGCTATATTAGAATAAAATGGAAACCAAAATAAACAACATTAATACAGGTTTGTCTCTCCACTATTGGTCCATTCACTTCCTACTATGGGTAAATGTCGTGAGTTTTTTTAGTCGCAATGTCGATGTACTACATGTAAAATACGGATAACGTAGGACACCAAACTCCCACCGAAATGATCGGCACTAGCTCATCATCACAGCTCCTATTTTTGTAACCGTACTTAGCCGTACTAAGGACACGTCTTTTGAATTATGATCAAGGTCTTACACACTTTCAGATTTGACTTAACATTCATGTTCAGAGTTTGCTGTTTAAGAGTAACTCAGTCAGACTCCGTCTAACCGTTTCTTAGACTATCTGATTCACTGCAACCAGGTTCTGCAGTAGAATAGCTTGAGAACTTCTGGAGTGTATTATGCTAATACTACAACAATAACCATGTCCGTGTTTTTTTTTACCTGTATATACATTGCGTTGGCGACTAAAAAAAACGCCCATCGGCAATTACACATAGTAGTAATACATGGAGAAACAGTGAGGCACCTTGTTGGTTGTCTTGCAGCGATAAGAACACTCCGCGAAGGCCTTTGGGAATGTTATGTTGTTGTTGTAGCAATGCTCGCCCCCCTAATAGCGGCGACCGATCACAAATTGTCCATCAATATCCTCTAACGAGAGTCCAAGGAAACTTGCCGTTTCACAGGGGTGGACCATAAGGAAAGGGGTGTTAGAGCCGTTGGTTCCACATTACATTGAAGAGATGGTTGGTGTCATGTGGGGACACATTGCAAGTGGGGCAATACATTTTGTATGTCGGGGTTGATTCTGATAGGTAAGAGTTTAACCTGTTACAGTATCCGAACGAAGTTGAGCAGAGTGACACGCGTTTCCCTGGGGAGTATGCGTTCCTCTTACCGCAAGTTTTGGATAATTTTCGTTAAGTACTGATTCACCGGGCAATTCCCGGCATAAAGGTCCGACGCCTGTTTATGGAGTTCACCAAGGACCTGCTTGTGTTTTTTTCACTTCATACGGCTGGTTTCTCAGGTGCCGTATTTCCTAAAATGCTTACGGAGATGACTCCTTAAGCCCCTAGGCTGGTGCTGGTTCATCAATCAGATGTCTGTTGGGATGCCCAGGTTTCTGGGTATTCACAGGAACTGGTTTGGTCGAGCATCTCATTTCTCTCCCTGATGGGGAGTATTCTCGCCTCATTATGCAGATGGTGTTCTAGGGACATAAGAAGACAGCCCGTGGCGATTCTGAGAGCAGTATTCTGGCAGGCCTGTAGTTTCTTCCAGTGGGTGATTTTTAGGCTTGGCGACCGTATGGGTGACGCGTAGCACGTAATCGGCTGGCTAATTGCTTTGTATGTAGTCATGAGCGTTTCTTTATCTTTTTCCCCAAGTACTGCCAGCGAGGGATTTGAGGATTTTGTTACGGCTCTGATTCTCGGACAATTGCGGCTGCGTGCTCACCAAAATGTAGATCCTGATCAAACGTCACACCCAGATTTTGGGGTGTAGGACAGTCGGTAGCGTAGTGCCATCGACGTGGATGTTCAAAATGGTCGACATTTGGGGCGTCCATGTTGTAAATAAGGTCGCGGAAGATTTAGTCGGTGATAATGCCAGGTTTCGCGAGGCGAAAAAAACTGGAGAGATCAGGAGGTAGCCGTTTATTTTCTTGCATAGCGCATCGATCCTTGGGCCTGGGCCTGTGTCATTATTGTGCAGTCATCGGCGTAGCAACGATTGTGACTCCTTCCGGTGGTGAAGGTATGCTTAGATATGTAGAAATTAAACAAAAGTGGGGATAGACACCACCCTCAGGCACCCCTTGTTGAATTCTCCTTGGTTTTGATGTGTCGTTTCTAAATTGCACCGATGCCTGCCGACCACCCAGCTAATTTGCGGTCCACCTTTTAAGACATGGGGAAGGGTAGACCCTTCCAGGTCCTGCATTAACGAGCCATGGTTGACCGTATCAAAAGCTTTTGATAGGTCTAGCGCTACGAGTACTGTTCTATGGTGGGGTATTGATTTTAAACCGCAATTTATCTGGGTGCTAATGGCATTTAGCGCGGTGGTAGTGCTATGGAGTTTTTCTGAAGCCATGCTGATGAGGGGCTAGCTGCAAATTTGCTTGGAATAAGGAGCAAAATGGCTTCAAGCGTCCTTTGCCACTGGCGATAGGAGAGATATCGGACGATACGACTCACCTATGTTAGCTGGTTTCCCAGGCTTTAGTAGCGGGACCACCTTGGTCATTTTCCATTTCTCAGGTATGACAAAGGTGGAAAGAGACAGATTGAAGACATGCGCTAAATATTTGAAACCCTCTTTCCCTAGGCTTTTAAGCATCGGCATGGCTATGCCGTCTGGGCCCACTGCTTTGGATGGTTTAGCACGACCAATGGCGTCCTCAACCTCTTTAGCGGTGATGGTGATTGGTGACGCGCTGAATTTGTGTTTATGTGCGTGTCTATTGGCTCTCCGTCTATCTTTGTCGACCGTAGGATGCATTATATATTGTCGGCAGAAAGCGCTCGCGCATTTTTTCGCGTCCGACAGCACTTTGTCGCCAAGGCGATGGAAACTTTGTCTTTGTGCTTAGTCGGATTCGATAGGGACTTTACGGTGGACCAAAGTTTACCCACACCGGTAGAGAGGTTACAACCTCTTAGGTGCTCCTCACCATTTCGCCCGCTTGTGTTCATCCACAAGCAATCTGATGCGTTGGTTTATATCCCTTATTTGGGGGTCGCCAGGATCAAGCTGTCTTATAAGGTCACGTTCTCTCGCTAAGTTTGCGGCCTCCGCCGGGAAGTGGGGCCGGATTTCGGGAATTCTCCCGGCGGGAATGAAATGTGCCGAGGCGGATTTAATGACCTTACGAAGGCACGCTCCCCTTGGCGGGCATCAGTCGGGATAGGGAGGCAGCTAGGCGGCTGTCTGTAAAGGATTTATATTCTTCCCACTTTCCTTTTTTGAAGTTTATGAAAGTGCGGTTTTCAGTGACGATGAAGTCGGCGGTACGCTCAAGCGAAATAAGTATGGGCAGGTGGTCGGATGCCAATGTTACCATCGCTGCCAGTTGACGCAGTTTACGAGTTCTGCGCTCACGATTGAGATATCTGGCGAGCTGTGACAGCTTCCTACCATACGTGTGGGGGCGTATCCGTTTATTGTGCATAACGTCGTTTCTTCTATTTGATCCGCCAACATCTCACCCCTACTGTCCGCCCGCAAGTTTGAATGCCATAGATCATGATGGGCATTGAAATCGCCTAAGATAATGCGATTGTTGCCAGTGAGTAAGGCCCTGATATTAGGGCGGTATCCACTGGGCAACAGTGGCAGGAGGGATGTTGATGTTGATGATTTCTAGGTTTGCATCGCCTGACCGGACAGATAGGCCTTGACGTTCTAAGACATTGTCCCTGCGGTCGATGCCAGGATCAAATATATAATGTTGCACAGAGTGGTGTATGATAAACGCGAGACCGCCTCCATTTCCGCTCTCGCGGTCCTTTCTGTGGACGTTATACCCAGAGCAGGTCTGCAATGCAGATCTTGCTGTGAGTTTAGTCTCTTGAATCGCAGCAATGCGGATGTTGTGCCGCTTCATGAAATCGACTATATCCGTTATCTTCCCAGTTAGTCCATTACAGTTTAACTGCAGAATTCTGAAGTGCATAAGGGAGACGTCGCCACTCTGGGGGTAAGTGACGGGTGACTACGCCTAGGGTTGTGGAAGGCCAGGACGCAATTGCTGTTGTGGCCCTGGGACTGGGCGTCCTTGGGCAAGCATTGGGGTACCCGGATGACGCGCTTAGGCGTAGACTACGGGACGCCCCTGGGCGTGAACAGCAAGGAGCCACAAAGATTTATAAAAGTTACGTGGACGTCGGGTTTTGGGATCAAGCCCAGAACAACCTGTCCGATGCAACCATCCCTTGCACGAGACACACTGAACAGAGTATGACCGTTCTAAAAAGATTCTTTTTCCGGCAGATGCAGCAAAACCATTTCTCAGGACCGGGGTCAGGAGACGGACCCGGATTGGATTCGATGCCTTCCCGGAGTAAGAGAATATGGAGCAGTCCTGCTGCAAGGAGCTGCTGGGAGGATGACAATTTGTGGGAGGGACGAAACAAATTAGATGGGGTCACACTGAAATGACAGTCCTTGGTCGGGAAAAATCCCGAGTCGCTTCGGTACATAGAACCGACTGCCTTGGGAAGCGTTGGGAATGTTATCGATGTTTGATGGTACTTTACCGGATGCAGATCCGGTGCGTTCCAGTAATAAGCACCCTTAAGGTACTCGCCCGACCAAACAGTTCCTGTTTGAATACCCAGAAACCTGGGCATCCCAACAGACATCTGATTGATAAGCCAACACCACCTAGGGACTTAAGGAGTCATATCTGTAAGCATTATGAAGAAATGCGGCACCTGAGGACTCAGCCGTATAAAGCAAAAAAACACAAGCAGGTCCTCAGTGAACTCCACAAACAGGCGTCGGACCTTTATGCCAGGATTGCCCGGTGAATCTAGTACTCAAAGAACAGTACCCAAAACTCCCGGAGAGAAACGCATACTCCCCAGGGAAACGCGAGTCACTCTAGCTCAACTACGTTCTGGATACTGTAACAGGCAAAACTCTTACCTATCCAGAATCAACCCCGACATACAAAATGTATGCCCCTCTTGCAATGTGTCCCCACATGACACCAACCATCTCTTTAATTGTAATGTGGAACCAACGCCTCTAACACCCCTTTCATTATGGTCCACCCCTGTTGAAACAGCAAGTTTCCTTGGACTCCCGTTAGAGGATATTGTGAACGGTCGCAGCTATTAGGTGGGGCGAAGCACTGCTACAACAACAACCATCTCGGGAACGATTTAGTATGACCACATGAAAACTTCAAGGCCACACCGCCCTTCCACCCCACATCTATGACGATTTTGGGGCCGCCATAGCCTCGGCTGTTAAAGAAACAGGATTCGCCACGGATAGGTGAGGTTGACAGTTGAACCACTTGAATCAATTTGGTATTTTAGTCGCCTCTTACGACAGGCATGCCTGCCGCGAATATATTCTAAACTCCTAACCCTTTTCGGTCATATTGTATAACGCATAACAAAATCGCAAGGGAAACACACTTATAGGTTCTAATTTTAAGTGCAACAAATTCGTGAATGTAGATTAAGTTATGTACTTGGCAGTCCATATAAAGTTTAAGTGCATATGTAAAAAACCAGAGCTAAGAAAACCCATCCCGAGGGGGTATGACAGCATGGTACTATGTAGTTCTGAATTCATACGCGTCCGTCTAAACTTTGGGGGAGGATCTCTAAGTTAAAAAACAAAGTTAGACCGTTAACCGACTAATCCGTTTTCTTTAAATCGGAGCTGGGTAAAAGTCTAAATGAGGGGTCGGTTGCTCGCTTCCCAAGGCAGTCGGTTCTATGTACCGGAGCGACTCGGGATTTTTCCCGACCAAGGACTGTCATTTCAGTGTAACCCCATTAATTTGTTTCGTCCCTCCCACAAATTGTCATCCTCCCAGCAGCTCCTTGCAGCAGGACTGCTCCATATTCTCTTGCTCCGGGAAGGTATCGAATCCAATCCGGGTCCGTCTCCTGACCTCGGTCCTGAGAAATGGTTTTGCTGCATCTGCCGGAAAAGAATCTTTTTAGGACGGTCATACTCTGTTCAGTGTGTCTCGTGTAAGGGATGGTTGCATCGGACAGGTTGTTCTGGGCTTGATCCCAAAACCCGACGTCCACGTAACTTTTATAAATCTTTTGTGGCTCCTTGCTGTTCACGCCCAAGGGCGTCCCGTAGTCTACGTCTAAGCGCCCCCCCCATTACCTTCCAGCAGCCCCGCTGCTCAGCAAGCCACAACAAGTACCCGCTGCTGCTCGCGCCTTACGGCGCCAACAACTCAAACAGCTGCTACCACTCATAACTACAATCTTCGTAGTAGAGTCGGAAGCAATGCTGAGCAACAGCCCCTGCCCCCGTCTTCTCCCCCCCTCTTTTCCGGCAGCAATCGTGTAGGTCAGGGAAACAGACTCTTAGTCCCTACCTCCGTTTGCACCGTTTGCCAGCACAGAATATATATGTTTGCGACATCCGCCCAATGCAGCTCCTGCCTCGGGTGGTGCCACTTTCCTAGATGTTCTGGTCTCCGCGACGGCAACCCTCGACGGGTTTCATCGCGCCATGTTGCCAGGTCGCAAACCCAAATCATCCGGGTACCCCAATGCTTGCCCAAGGACGCCCAGTCCCAGGGCCACAACAGCAATTGCGTCCTGGCCTTCCTCAACCCAGGCGTAGTCACCCGTCACTTACCCCCAGAGTGGCGACGTCTCCCCTCATGCACTTCAGAATTCTGCAGTTAAACTGTAATGGACTAACTGGGAAGATTACGGAGATAGTCAATTTCATGAAGCGGCACAACATCCGCATTGCTGCGATTCAAGAGACTAAACTCACAGCACGATCTGCATTGCAGACCTGCTCTGGGTATAATGTCCACAGAAAAGATCGCGAGAGCGGAAATGGAGGCGGCCTCGCGTTTATAATACACCACTCTGTGCAATATCACATATTTGATCCTGGCATCGACCGCAGGGACAACGTCTTAGAACGTCAAGGCCTATCTGTCCGGTCAGGCGATGCAAACCTAGAAATCATCAACATCTACATCCCCCCTGCCACCTGTTGCCCCGGTGGATACCACCCTAATATTAGAGCCTTACTCACTGGAAACAATCGCATTATTTTAGGCGACTTCAATGCCCATCATGATCTATGGCATTCAAATTTGCGGGCGGACAGTAGGGGCGAGATGTTGGCGGATCAAATAGAAGAAACGACGTTCTGCACTATAAACGGAGACGCCCCCACACGTATGGTAGGAAGCTGTCACAGTTCGCCAGATATCTCAATCGTGAGCGCAGAACTCGTAAACTGCGTCAACTGGCAGCCGATGGTATCACTGGCATCCGACCACCTGCCTATACTTGTTTCGCTCGAGCGTACCGCCGACTTCATCGTCACCGAAAACGCACTTTCATAAACTTTAAAAAAGGAAAGTGGGGAGAATATAAATCCTTTACAGACAACCTCTTTGCTGCCCTCCCTATCCCGACTGATGCCCGCCAAGGGGAGCGTGCCTTCCGCAAGGTCATTGAATCCGCCTCGGCACGTTTCATTCCCGCCGGGAGAATTCCCGAAATCCGGCCCCACTTCCCGGCGGAGGCCGCAAACTTAGCGAGAGAACGTGACCTTATAAGGCAGCTTGATCCAGGCGACCCCCAAATAAGGGATATAAACCAACGCATCAGATTGCTTGTGGATGAACACAAGCGGGCGAAATGGGAGGAGCACCTAAGAGGTTGTAACCTCTCTACCGGTGTGGGTAAACTTTGGTCCACCGTAAAGTCCCTATCGAATCCGACTAAGCACAAAGACAAAGTTTCCATCGCCTTTGGCGACAAAGTGCTGTCGGATGCGAAAAAATGCGCGAGCGCTTTCTGCCGACAATATATAATGCATTCTACGGTCGACAAAGTTAGACGGAGGGCCAACAGACACGCACATAAACACAAATTCAGCGCGTCACCAATCACCATCACCGCTAAAGAGGTTGAGGACGCCATTGGTCGCGCTAAGCCATCCAAAGCAGTGGGCCCAGACGGCATAGCCATGCCGATGCTTAAAAGCCTAGGGAAAGAGGGTTTCAAATATTTAGCGCAGGTCTTCAACCTGTCTCTTTCCACCTTTGTCATACCCGAGAAATGGAGAATGGCCAAGGTGGTCCCGCTACTAAAGCCTGGTAAACCAGCTAACATAGGAGAGTCGTATCGTCCGATATCTCTCCTATCGCCAGTAGCAAAGACGCTCGAAGCCATTTTGCTCCCTTATTTCCAAGCAAATTTGCAACTAGCCTCCCATCAGCATGGCTTCAGAAAACTCCATAGCACTACCTCCGCGCTAAATGCCATTAGCACCCAGATAAATTGCGGTTTAAATCAAAACCCCCACCATAGAACAGTACTCGTAGCGCTAGACCTATCAAAAGCTTTTGATACGGTCAACCACGGCTCGTTACTGCAAGACCTGGAAGGGTCTACCCTTCCCCCATGTCTTAAAAGGTGGACCGCAAATTATCTGGGTGGTCGGCAGGCATCGGTGCTATTTAGAAACGAAACATCAAAGCCAAGGAGAATTAAACAAGGGGTGCCACAGGGTGGTGTCCTATCCCCACTTTTGTTTAATTTCTACATATCTAAGCTACCTTCACCACCGGAAGGAGTCACAATCGTTTCCTACGCCGATGACTGCACAGTAATGGCCACAGGCCCAGGCCCACAGATCGATGAGCTATGCAATAAAATAAACGGCTACCTCCCTGATCTCTCCAGTTTTTTCGCCTCGCGAAACCTGGCATTATCACCGACTAAATCTTCCGCGACCTTATTTACAACATGGACGTCCCAAATGTCGACCATTTTGAACATCCACGTCGATGGCTCTACGCTACCGACTGTCCTACACCCCAAAATCTTGGGTGTGACGTTTGATCAGGATCTACATTTTGGTGAGCACGCAGCCGCAATTGTTCCGAGAATTCAGAGCCGTAACAAAATCCTCAAATCCCTTGCTGGCAGTACCTGGGGGAAAAGATAAAGAAACGCTCATGACTACATACAAAGCAATTAGCCAGCCGATTACGTGCTATGCGTCACCCATATGGTCGCCAAGCCTAAAAATTACCCACTGGAAGAAGCTACAGGCCTGCCAAAATACTGCTCTCAGAATTGCCACGGGCTGTCTTCTTATGTCCCCCAGAACACCATCTACATAATGAGGCGAGAATACTCCCCATCAGGGAAAGAAACGAGATGCTGACCAAGCAGTTTCTGTTGAATACCCAGAAACCTGGGCATCCCAACAGACATCTGATTGACGAGCCAGCACCGCCTAGGGGCTTAAGGAGTCATCTCCGTAAGCATTTGAGGAAATACGGCATCTGAGAACACAGCCGTATGAAGCGAAAAAACACAAGCAGGTCCTTGGTGAACTCCACAAACAGGCGTCGGACCTTTATGCCGGGAATTGCCCGGTGAACCCAGTACTCAAAGTAAAGTATCCAAAACTTGCGGAAGAGGAACGCATACTCCCCAGGGAAACGCGTGTCACTCTGGCTCAACTTCGTTCTGGATACTGTAACAGGTTAAACTCTTACCTATCCAGAATCAACCCCGACATACAAAATGTATGCCCCGCTTGCAATGTGTCCCCACATGACACCAACCATCTCTTTAATTGTAATGTGGAACCAACGCCTCTAACACCCCTTTCCCTATGGTCCACCCCTGTTGAAACAGCAAGTTTCCTTGGACTCCCGTTAGAGGATATTGATGACAGTTTGTGACCGGTCGCGTCTGTTAGGTGGGGCGAAGCACTGCTTACAACAACAACAACAACAACAGGGTCGGTTGCTAATAAGCTCCCAAACATATCGAGAAAGATGTCAAAAGACACCTATTGACCTCCACAACAATAATCCGAAGGCGGAAAAGAAAAATTGTATTTCTGTCCGGAGATATTTGGTGTTGGACCCACCCAGGCTAATTTTAAAAAAAGGTAAAAAATATCGAGGACGCGTCTTGAAAACAGTATTATAACCCGAAGGCGGAAAATAAAAATTTTAACTCGTTCAAGAGATATTAACGAAAAACCGAAAAAAACTCGCGGGTCTCTACGAAACCGGGGGTGGGCTTCAAAGTATTTTTGCGCAGAACACTTTTCTGCATTGGCGGTCTTCGGTCGCGTTTATAAAAATTACCCTGGGTAGGCCCAACACCGGTTTGGAGACCAAAACTATATCCGCGGAAAACACTTATGTTCACAATTTTTTTCTGGGTACACCAACCACATGAAAATCGCCACTTCAACTGCAAATATCTCCGGACAGAGATACATTTTTCATTTCCGCCTTCGGATTATTGTTGTCGAGGTCAATACGCGTCTTTTGAAACCTCTCTCGATATATTATTGGTAGCGTATTAGCAGTCGACTCCTCAACTAGACTTTTACCCGCAAATGAAGATATGAAATGTACATTTGGGATCTGAATTGTAATAGAATAAGCCGATACACGATACACCAAACTATCGGTAAAATTTGTCGATTGAATCTACAATTTGAACAGCATCTCTCACAAATGATTTTGAGCATCTCTATTGTTTACAAAAAGTTAATATATAATGAGCGTGAAATTTTCCTGCCTTCCAAGCTATTCTACATCAAAGAGGACTGTGATATATATGGCGAAATACAAATTAACGAAAATAATGCAGTTTCCTATTTCGTTGTTGCACATTGCAAAAGTAACACAACGACCGACAACACCAGCGTCAATAGCCAATCAATTCTCACAACAAACAAACTCCGTCATTTAGGACACATTTTCCGTGCCGGTCCATTATCACAGCACACGACGGGATGTTGCCATAAGTTTGCCTACGATGCCGATACGCCAAATATTTATTTGCTCAAATTAAGTATAAAACCAACTATACAACACAAGCTAATGTCTTCCTATATAGATGTGTCAAAAATGATGCAGCTGCATGAATATATGAACTTCGCCAAACTCAATGCAATTCGCACGCATAATAATGGAGGAGGTAATGGTGGCATCGGCGAATCGGATAATCAGTGTGATGATATTCGTATGTTGTGTAGGCTGTTGTGTGAAAAACCGTCGCCAGCTGCAAATTAACAATCGACATAACAGAGTGTAGTAAATATTTGGAGAATTTAATCTTCTTTCTCCCCAATTGTATAACGCGTGCAATTATTATATTACTGGATTGTCGGCACCCTTGAGCGTGTTATGCGAAAAACCTTTATTACGAACACTATTTGGAATGGCGTAGATATCGTGAATCTGGGTAAGCTTAGACAATTCTGTTAACTGTTCATTTCTTGTTAACTTTGTCATATAGAAAGCGCAACATCAATCTCGCACTGGATAACTGTTGGTATTGGTGTAATGTTATTACTCCTTTTTTACATAACTGAGCCTGGCGATTATTTATTGGCCACTTCGCATGTAAGTGATGTAGATGTCGATGGCTTTTGCTCAGTAAATAAAGTTTTTTTAATAGTAAAAAGGAGAGTTACAATTAACTGAAAGAAGAAAAATTATATTGTCGATAAAAAACTAAATGGTCACATAGTTTCAATCAATTCCTTGCATCGATTTCGGCATTGACATTTACTTCACCATGAACTGGTCGACAAAAAATTTACTTTACCTGGATCTAGTCATAGATGAGACAATATTCTACTCTATGTGATAAGCTGAAATACAGAACTAATGTATCCCAGCGGGTTAGGGGTTAGAATATACCCGCGGTAGGTATGCTTGTCGTAAGAGGCTACTAAAATACCAGATTCAAGGGTTGTGTAGCGCAACCCTTTCAGGTTGCCGGCGCAATATATAGCTTCTCCAAACCCAATTGTCAATCTCACCTATCCGTGGCAAATTCTGTTTCATTGACAGCGATGCTCTGGCGACCCCGAACTTCTCATAAATCTAGGGGTGGGAGGGCGGTATGGCCTAGAAGGTCGCATGTGGTCATAACAAACCGTTCCCGAAATTATCGGGCTTGGTACCGGAACGTATCGGATATGCATCCGGTAAAGGACCATCAACATCGATAACACTCCCCAAGCCTTCGGGGAATGTCGTTATCGCTACAACAACAAGAACAGACTCTAATGAGGTTACTGGGCATATGTCCAGGGTGAAAACACACGACGATAACTTATTACTCCTCTCCTTAAGAGTAAATATATATTTCTTCTGACTTTTTGAGGTATTTATATGCTTGCCAAAATGCATGGATGAGTCACCGCAAGTCAGAGGGTTCGAAGCAATTTAAAACGCGGCCACCGTGGTGTGATGTATAGCGTGCTCCGCCTACCAGCCGAATGCTCTGGGTTCACACCCCGGGCAAAGCAACATCAAAATTTTAGAAATAAGGTTTTTCAATTGGAAAAAAATTTTTCTAGCGGTTTGCCCCTCGGCAGTGTTTAGCAAGCGCTCCGAGTGTATTTCTGCCATGAAAAGCTCTTTCTGCCTTGCAGATGCCGTTCGGAGTCGGCAAAAAACATGTTAGGTCCCGTCCGGCCAATTTGTAGGGAAAATCAAGAGAGCACGACGCAAATTGAAGAGAAGCCGCCTTAGATATCTTCGCAGGTTATCGCGCCTTACACTTATTTTTTTTAAGTAGGAGGGTTCAGGGCTTAGATATTCCTGTGGCGTGAACAGTTGAATAAAAAAATTGATTCGAATGCTCACGGGGTCAAAAAATCGTTCTTTTGGCAGTCGCGCTGTGCCGCATAATAATCCAGAAAATCACAAATGCCCTCTGGTAGTAGTCCAACTGCAACGGGACGATTTGTTTGAGCAGTCTATACCTTTGGGTGCTTATTTCATTTCAATTATTTACAATATGTAACGATTTGCTGCAAATCCTCTTATTGCCCCTTCTGCTCAAGTTCGTATCACTAAACTGTTGAATAAATAACTCCAATATTGAATAATGGAAAAATGGCCTTTATTAAAGTACTTCACAATAACACTTATACTTTGCAACTAGCTGGCTTAATAACCAAACTGATAGCTTAATGAAACTGACTTTCAAAATAATACTGCTATTGCTCGCTAGATATCGTCTTAATCGAAACTGCTTGACAACTCAATCAAACTGAATTACTTCTTACTCGCTTGCGCCGCTTTTATAGTTTACGCTGCATACATCTAGGCTCTTCTATTTCCAGAACTTACCAACTATTTCGTGTGTTTATAGTTCTCATATAGTTTCTACTTGTTTACAATTGTCTACTTTTCAGCGTCTCTCAGATGTATGTGAGTTTGTAGTTTTACAGTCTCTCGCACACACATAGGCGTATAAGTAAATGCATCTGTGTGTGACATCTCTCGGCTGCCTTATATATGTGTATACATGATTTGATTATTGACGTAAATACCGCTTAGCATGGCCTTAGCATCGCCTTAGTGATGGTATAGCTTAGTGATGCTAATATCCGTGACACTGCCCTCCACCTAAGTCTGATCGTCCCGATCAGACGAATCTCTCGATCTAACCGCTACTAGCCTCTCCAAATGAACCACCCTTCTATTTCGTGGTTTCCCAATTGTTTGTATGCGGTAGATGGCATCACTGATCCTTTTTACAACTTTGTACGGGCCTTCCCAACTGCACCAAAATTTGGAAGGAACACCTTTCCGCCGGCTGAGGGTTGTACAACAGTACCAAATCTCCCTCCAAGAAACCCTCCGAATTATTCTTGTTGTCGTACCTGTATTTCATCTTACTACTCATTATCCTGGATCGTTCCCTCGCACTCTGTTGCTTGGCCAATGAAGAACTACTTCGCAGAGCTTGATCTTGACGGATTGACTTTGCATCATCAGTATCGTCTTGACGTTTCACAACAGTAGTACGCGCTGGCTTGAAACCACCCTTGCATTCTTTCTGGAAAATTCTTTCAGTCGTTTTAGTGCGTCCATTAGGGTTTGTCAATGCCAGTGTTTTTCTCGCAGGTACTTTTGATTTCGCTTTATTTGGCCCATTCGATCCATCAACCTTTGCTCGATCTACTTTCCTTGACTTTCGTGGTCTCTGTCGAATCTCCTCCACCAGCACTCGCTTACTGCTGAACCCTTTTTCCAAACTGAAGTTAAGTGGCACATCTTGGTTCTCATAATGCATCACCCTTCTCTGCATATCGATCTTGATGTCATGGTCAACCAAGAAATCCACTCCCAATATAACTTCATCAACAATCTCCGCCACAACGAATTTGTGTAAAACCATGACCTTCCCAATTAAGACTTCACAGATCACTTCTCCCCGGACTTGGTTATACTCGCCAGTGACCGTACGCAACCTCGCTCCAGGTAACGGTTTTACTCTCCTGTTGACCAAGTCAGATCGGATCAAGGAATGAGATGCGCCCGTATCTACAGTCAGTACATGTTCTTTGCCATCCACCTTCCCTCTGACGGTAAGACTGCTCGATTTTCTACCAATTTGCAACACAGATATCACAGGGACATTCAATAGCTGGATCTAGCTCTCGATCTCTACCTCTTACTCGCTCTTGCTCATCTCCTGCAGCTTTGCGTTTACGGCCACCCACATTGTTGGAACTATTAGGACCAAGATCGCAATGACGTACAATGTGACCGGACTTCCCGCATTTGAAGCATTTGATAACTTTTTCACTCCGCTTTTGCGATCCTTTCAGCGCCTCCAATATTGCGTCTACCCACTCTGGCCTTTCTACTTCCACACGGCGTGCTTTGAAAACTGGCTTACACAGAAGCGACGCTGTTTCCTGAATCAGAGCTTGGGACACCGTTTCTGCGAATGTGGGTTTGGTTTGCATATGTCGCTCGCTTCGTTTCTACGTCCCGTATGCCGTTTATAAACTCTGGATTTTTACCCTCTCGGTGTACTCCACGGGTGCGTCCGCATTTGCCAAATGAGCCAACCTTTCAACATCCGAAGCAAACTCTTGCAAAGTCTCATTCGCTTTTTGGTAACGGTTTTGCAACTCAATTTGGAATATCTGTTTTCTATGCTCGCTTCCATAACGTCGTTCTACAGCAGCCATCAATGTGTCATAACTGTTCCGTTCGTACTCTGGAATAGTCTGTAAGATTTCGGCAGCTGGTCCTTTCAATGCTACAGAACCGTCCAAACAGGACTGCAGTGTGTTTTTACCTTTGGATTACTCGCTGAGACAGCTGGGCGATTTAATTGTAATTCCTGGATCCTATCTTTCAAAGCATCCATCTCTGCCTCTATTTTATCCTGTCGACCCCTGAAGCCTTCATGAAACTGGGTTAGTTTTTCTTCCATATGCGCTTCCAGTTTCGATGATATACGGACTTCTGCTCTTCTAGTTGTGTGGAGATCTGAGATGATATCTGTGCTGAAATTTGTGCCGACATTTCGGAAATACGCGTCTCCTGTGCTTCAATCTTAGATGTTATGCGTGTCTCCTGCGATTCCAGTTGAGATGACATTTGTGACGACATTTCTGAAATGCGTGCCTCCTGTGATTCCAGTTGGGATGCCATATATGTCTTCTGTTCTTCCATCTTCGATGTTATTCGTGTCTCTTGGGATTCCAATTGTGATGACATATACGTTTTCTGTTCTTCCATCTTCGATGTTAAACGTGTCTCCTGCGATTCCAGCTGAGATGCCACTGTCGATGTTTGAGCAGTTATTGCAGCCAATATCACGTTCAAGTCTGTGCTCGTAACTGTCTGCGATGTTTCGTTTTTCTCCTCAATTTTTGTTGTTGTTTCGTCCCCATCAGGATAAAAGACAAACTCGTCCACATCAATTCCTTGCGACTCCATTACCTCTCGTAGCCGTGCTTGAAGTTCGATCTTATTGCCGGTTGTATTTAATCCACGTTCTCCAACTCCTTTTTCAGTTGCTGGATCTTCAATCACTGAACTTTGCCATGTCCAAGTTGTATTCCCAATCTTCGGAATTTATTCAACAATTCCTCTTCTGACACCAATTGTAACGAATTTGCTGCAAATCCTCTTATTTGCCCTTCTGCTAAGTTCGTATCACTAAACTGTTGAATAAATAACTCCAATATTGAATAATGGAAAAATGGCCTTTATTAAAGTACTTCACAATAACACTCATACTTTGCAATTAGCTGGCTTAATAACCAAACTGATAGCTTAAATGAAACTGACTTTCAAAATAATACTGCTATTGCTCGCTAGATATCGTCTTAATCGAAACTGCTTGACAACTCAATCAAACTGAATTACTTCTTACTCGCTTGCGCCGCTTTTATAGTTTACGCTGCATACATCTAGGCTCTTCTATTTCCAGAACTTACCAACTATTTCGTGTGTTTATAGTTCTCATATAGTTTCTACTTGTTTACAATTGTCTACTTTTCAGCGTCTCTCAGATGTATGTGAGTTTGTAGTTTACAGTCTCTCGCACACACATAGGCGTATAAGTAAATGCATCTGTGTGTGACATCTCTCGGCTGCCTTATATATGTGTATACATGATTTGATTATTGACGTAAATACCGCTTAGCATGGCCTTAGCATCGCCTTAGTGATGGTATAGCTTAGTGATGCTAATATCCGTGACAATATATCTTACATACATACATATATGTTTTCCAAAGGCGTTTCAAGTCATCAGTCCAAGCTAACAAGAACAACACAATCGCTCCCAAGGCAAACGGTTCTATGTACCGGAGCGACTCGGGATTTTTCCCGACCAAGGGCTGTCATTTCAGTGCAACCCCATTTAATTTGTTGCGTCCTTGGTCGCACCTACTGGATGAGGCGAAGCACTGCTACAAACACAACAAGACACAACACAGTTATTTCGGTCATTTCGGAGTCTAGTTGGATATAGTATTGTAACGAATTTACTTGCAAATCCTCTTATTTGCAATCCTCTGCTAAGTTCGAATCACTAAACTGTTGAATAAATAACTCCAATTTGTAATAATGCAAAATGGCCTTTATTAAAGTACTTCACAATAACACTCAAACTGTGCAACGAATAGCTTGCTTAATAACCAAACTGATTGATAGCTCAAATGAAACTCTACTATTCAAAATAATACTGCTCTTGCTCGCTAGATAGCGTCTTAGTCGAAACTGCTTGACAACTCAAATCAAACTGAATTCAGCGCCTCTACATTGCGCCTTTTATACTCTTGGATTTCAACGTTCGCATCTTCTAGGCGCTTCCAGAATCTACTAGTCCAGCAGCTCTCAAACTTCTCAGCTGTAACTACAATTGCACAATTTTATAGTTTTTCTCATTGCATACTTTCAGGAGTATCTCAGATATATGCATGTGTTTGTGCATTGACTCTCCGCTGCTCGTATACGTACATGGTACATATGTGTAGACGCAATTATTGTTTCGTTTATGTAGATACATAGTGATTGATCTATGGATGTGAATTCACGTCACTGCTTAGCATCGGCTTAGAGACGATAGCATCGCTCAGTGCTGCTAACATTCGTTACACTGCCCTCCACCTAAGTCTGATCGTCCCGATCAGACAAATCTCTCGATCTATACGCTGCCAGCCTTTCCAAATGAACCACTTTCATTTTGGTTCGTGGTTTGCCAATGGTTTGTATGCGGTAAACTACATCGTTGATCCGTTTTACAACTTTGTATGGGCCTTCCCAATTACACTGCAATTTCGGGGACAAACCTTTTTTTCGTTGTGGGTTGTATAACAGCACCAAATCTCCTTCCTGAAACCCTTCCGAATTAATTGCTTTATCATATCTCGCTTTCATCTTGTCACTCATAATCTTTGCTCGTTGCCTTACAAGATCGTGTATCTCTCTCAGCTCTTCTTCCAAGACACCAGTGGATTTCTTGACATTTCTTTCCGCATCGGCATCTATCCCAAACCTCAAATCAGCTGGCAGTCGAAGGTCATTGCCAAAAATTACTTTTGCAGGGGTTTGGCCCGTGGTTTCATGCACTGCTGATCGGTAAGCCATCAAGAATAATGGTATGCGGGTATCCCACTCCTTATGGTACTTGTCTACTACTTTCCTTAAATGCTCTTCCAATGTTCTATTGAAACGTTCCACCATACCATCGGACTGAGGATGTAATGCAGTTGTCCGTGTTTTCCGAATGCCCAACTTCTTGCACATTTCTTGGAACACAGCTGATTCAAAGTTCCTGCCTTGGTCAGAATGTATCTCCATTGGTACACCATACCTTGCAACCCATTCGTTGGTAACCACTTCTGCTACTGTTTCTGCTTCTTGGTTTGGGATTGGGTATACCTCTGGCCATTTACTGAAATAATCCATAACCACCAGTACGTATTTGTTTCCGTGGTTGCTAGTAGGAAATGGACCTGCGACATCCATGGCGATCCTTTCAAATGGTGCACCTGAAATATACTGCTTCATCTGGCCATGACTTCGTGTTTTGGGCCCTTTCGCTCTGTTGCAAACCTCGCAGTTGGCAATCCACTCGGTGACCGACTGACGGCAACCAACCCAATAGAATCTCTGCTTAATTTTCTCGAGCGTCTTCGTGATTCCAAGATGACCTCCACTTGGACCATTATGCAGCTCGCTGAGCACGTCAGGAATCCTCTTTCTGGGAACAACTATCAGTTTCTTCTTGCATTTACCATCCTCACTCTCCCATACTCGATGAAGGCAACCGGATATCAATTCTAAACTGTTCCACTGTGCCCAATATGACTTCGCAATGGGACTCTCTGCTGACATCTCTTCTCTGTTTGGTCTTTCGTTTCGTTCGAGCCCTTGCATAACACGTGACAGATCTGTATCTTCTAGCTGACACTTTCTTAGCTGTTCCTTGTCCCATTCATCTGTACATGTTATAGTCATTAGCCGGACATCTATAATGTCTTCTTTAGCCTCGGCTTTTGAACAGTGCTTGCATTCCAAACTACATGGTCTTCGTGACATTGCATCGGCATTTCCATGGGTACTACCTTTTCGATGCTCATGGAAAAGTCATAGCTTTGTAGTCGCTCGATCCACCGTGCCAATTGTCCTTCCGGATTACGGAACTGCAGAAGCCATTTTAAAGCTGCGTGATCTGTCCTGACACGGAATCGCTGGCCGTAGAGGTATTTGTGAAAATGTTAATGCACTCTACAATGCCAACAGCTCTCTCCGCGTAACGCAGTAGTTCCTCTCTGGTTTTTCCAATCGAACGGCTGTAATATGCAACTACCTTCTCCTGTCCATCGACCAGTTGTGATAAAACGCCTCCTATAGCATATCCACTCGCATCTGTATCTAGAATAAATGTTGCTCCTGGAATCGGATATGCTAACATTGGGCAGTGCACAAACGCTCATTCAATGTTGGAAAGCCACTTCTTGCTCCTTCTTCCATTCAAAAGCTTTATTTTTTCTTGTAAGCTCATGGGCTACGCTGAAAAATTGGTACAAGTCGGCGGTAAATGTGCACAGCCCAAGGAAACTTCTTAATTCATGTAGGTTCTGTGGTCTTGGCCAATCATTTACAGCCTCTATCTTTTCGTTCGCAGTGCTCCTCTGTCGTTACCTTGTGACCCAAATAATTTACTTCCTTTTAAACAGCGCACACTTTTGGACTTACTTCAGACCAGCGCCAGCTATTCTTTGGAAACTTCCTCAAGTTCCTAAGATGTTCATGCAAAATGCTTGCCCAATACGATGATGTCGTCTCAGTACACCAAGCATGTTTTCCAATGTAGTCCTTCAAGTACTGGTCCATGAGTCTCTCAAACGAGTAGCTGGTGCATTACAAAGTCCAAAAGGCATCACTGTAGTGCCAAAGACCATCACCGACACTGAAGCTGTTTTTCTCTTTATCTTCCTCCTTCACCTCCACTTGCCAGTAGCGCTTTTCAAGTACAGCGTGGAAAACCTTTCGTACCAGATAGCGAGTCCAGAGTGTCGTCAATTCTTGGCAATGGGTAGCTATTCCTTTTTCGTTACGTCATTCATTCCGGTTTCACGAAAACCCGTATGTCCACACGCAAACACCTCATTTCCATCCTTCTTTTTTACAGTAATCTACCGGGTTGCAGCTCCAGTGGACTAGCTGAGTTCTGACCGACTGACGCACGCTGTCTCATTTCTTGTGCCATGATGTGACTCACAACTTCCCGCTTCGCACAGTGGAACACACTACGTGGAGCTTGACGGATCGGCTCGCATCTCCAGTGTCAATTTGATGTTTTCACAACGTTGATGCGGCTGGTTTAGAACCATCCTGTCAATATGTTCGCGTACTTTTAGGAGCAGTTGTTCCCCAGCGGGTTAGGGGGGTCAGATATACCCGCGGTAGGTATGCCTGTCGTAAGAGGCGACTAAAATACCAGATTCAAGGGGCTGTGTAGCGCAACCCTGCAGGTAGCCAGCGCAACATATAGCTTCTCCCAAACCCAATTGTCAACCTCACCTATCCGCGGCGAATCTGTTTCACTAACAGACGAGGCTCTGGCGACCCTAAAGCTCCTTATGGAACTTGGGGTGTGGGAGGGAGGGGATGGGCCTGAAGGTTAATGTGGCCACATAAATCGTTCCCGAGATGGTCAGGGGCCAGCACCTTAATGGTGCTGGTGGTACCGGAGCGTACCGGATCTGTATCGGCAAAGGACCATCACACAGTCTGATAACACTCAAAGCCTTCGGGGAGAAACCTCTGATCGCTACAACAACAACAACAACAGGAGCAGTTGTTTGCCTTACTCTTAAAGCTTCCTCTAGCCCCTGCATCCATGCCGTGATGTCATTTGAAAGATCAGTATTACTAGCTGAAATGTGTTCCTGGAGCTGTTCACAGTTAATAACTACTTCAGCCTCTTGGCATCTTCCCAAAATAGCTCTTTAGTAAGTTTGAGTGGTGACTTGAAACCATTGAGTACTCTTACCGGAATACGTCCATCTTGTTTTGTCATAGCCCGGTTTTTCCTACAAGTATGTTTAGCGCTGATTGTTTGCTCCTCGACAAACCCACATGTTTGTCCCAGAATCTCCATCAACCTTTGCCCAGATGACTGCTTCGGATTTTGGTGTATTTGCTGACTCTCTTCCACCAGCACTCGTTTACTGCTGTAGCCTCTCTCGTAGCCGAAAATAAGTGGTACATCCATGTTTTTATACCGCATCGTCTGCTTTGCATGTCGATCTTGATGCCCTGGTCGATTAAGAAGTCCACTCCAATTATGATTTCATCAACAATTTCTGGCACTATAAAATTGTGTACTACCGTGACGTTCCCAATTGCGACTTCACATGATACTTCTCCTAGAACCGTGCTGTCTTCTCCAGTGGCTATACGCAATATTGCTCCATGCAATGGTCTTATCTTCTTGTGACTAAATCCGCTCGAATTATGGAATGAGATGCACCCGTATCTACAGTCAGTAAACGTTCCTTTCCATCCACATGTCTCCGACAGTAAGATTGCTCGACCTCTTCCATTTGTGAGATAGAGATTATGGGGCATTCAATTGAGGGAGTCAGCTGTCGCCCCTGCTGCTGACTCGCTTTAGTTAACGATTGATTGTCTTGGAGATTTGCTCATCTTCTGCTCTGCATTTACGACCACCCACATTGTTGGAACTGTTAGGGTTGGTGTTGCAATAACGCGAATATGCCCTGGCTTTCCACACTTAAAGCATTTGACTGCATCATTATTCTTCTGCTGCGTACCCTTCATGCTTCCAAAATTGCGTCTACCCAGTCTGGCTTTTCCACTTCCACGCGATGGGCTTTGTACGCTGGCTTACTCAAAAGTGGGGGGCTGTTTCCTGAGTCAGTGCATGCGATAACCGTTTCAGCAAATGTTAGTTTTGGATTCGCATATGTAGCCCGCTTCGTTTCCACATCTCGCTAATGCATTATGAAGCTCTGGATTTTTCCCTTTCAGTGTATTCCACGGCTGCGTCCGCATTTCAAGATGAGCCAATCTTTCAATATCTGAAGCAAACTCCTGCAATGTCTCATTTGCTTTGTGGTAGCGGTTTGCAACTAATTTGGAATATCTGTTTCCTATGCTCGCTTCCGTAACGTCTCTCTAAAGCGCTCATCACTTTTCGTAGTTGTTCCGCTCGTACTCTGGGATGGTCTGTAGATTTCCGCAGCTGGTCCTTTAACGCTATGAATAGAGCTGCGACTTTATCTTCAGCATTCCAGTTGTTCACTGCTGTGGTCTTCTCAAACTGTAGCTTAAAGACCTGAAAGGAACAGAACCGTCAAAGGATGGTGTATTTACCTTGGATTGCTCGCTGAACCACGTGCCGATTCAGTTGTCAACTCCTGCATACGACCTCTAAAGCTCATATACTCTGCCGACATTGAAGCCAGTTGCTGTCCTCGCGCTGCAGTGTTTGATGATGCCTGTGCAAAATTTCTGCCGACATTTCATGATATACGTGCTCTCGCGCTTCCATCGAGCTGCCAGATATGTACTTTTTGGTTCTTCAGTTAGCCGACACTGCGATCATTTCTGATAAACGCGCATCCGTCTTGTGCTTCCTCTCGGATGCTATATGTCTCTTGCGCTCTCCAGTCTGAGATGCCATATATCGTCTTCTGTCTTCGAGCTGTGGAGAAGTTGTGTGTTCCTGTGCTTCAGCTGCGATGCGATGCGTGTCTCTGCGATTTCCAATTGTGATGACATATTACGTTTCTGTTCTATCCAATTGTGATGTTACTTGCGACGCCATTTCTGAAATGCGTACCTCCTGTGATTCTAGTTGGGATGATATTTGCGAACGACATTGATGTTACTGTCGATGTTTGAGCAGCTATTGCAGCCAATATCATGTTCAAGTCTGTGCTCGTAACTGTCTGCGATGTTTCAGTTTTTCTCTTCAATTTTGTTGTTGTCTCGTCCCCATCAGGATAAAAGACATACTCGTCCACATCAATTCTTCTGCTTCCATTGCCTCTCGTAGCGTGCCTGAAGTTCGAGTTTAACGCCGCTTGTATTCAATCCCGGCTCTCCAACTCCTTCTTCAGTTGCTGGATCTTCAATTCACTGAACTTTGCCATGTCCTTGTTGTCCTCCGGAATTTATTCAACAATTCCTCTTCTGACACCAATTGTAACGAATTTACTTGCAAATCCTCTTATTTGCAATCCTCTGCTAAGTTCGAATCACTAAAACTGTTGAATAAATAACTCCAATTTGTAATAATGCAAAATGGCCTTTATTAAAGTACTTCACAATAACACTCAAACTGTGCAACGAATAGCTTGCTTAATAACCAAACTGATTGATAGCTCAAATGAAAACTCTACTATTCAAAATAATACTGCTCTTGCTCGCTAGATAGCGTCTTAGTCGAAACTGCTTGACAACTCAAATCAAACTGAATTCCAGCGCCTCTACAATTGCCGCTTTATACTCTTTGATTTCAACCTTTCGCATCTTCTAGGCGCTTCCAGAATCTACTAGTCCAGCAGCTCTCAAACTTCTCAGCTGTAACTACAATTGCACAATTTTATAGTTTTTCTCATTGCATACTTATAGGAGTATCTCAGATATATGCATGTGTTTGTGCATTGACTCTCCGCTGCTCGTATACGTACATGGTACATATGTGTAGACGCAATTATTGTTTCGTTTATGTAGATACATAATGATGATCTATGGATGTGAATTCACGTCACTGCTTAGCATCGGCTTAGAGACGATAGCATCGCTCAGTGCTGCTAACCATTCGTTACAGTTATTTAACTACGTAGATAACCCTGCAGCGAGATCTAAACAAAAAATTTAAATAATGTCATTATGACCAGGAAATAGTATTATGTGAAATATCAAAAGGTTCGCGTTCTATGTGAGGATTTGGTGACTATTGTCGTGATCATTTCGCATATACCAAATGAAACTGACGCGACAATAACCAGAATAGTTTATGATATTGTTCTGAACTAGCATTCTTAAAAGGGAAATAC
>JARSSU010035694.1:0-14978 GCA_029619165.1 Eurosta solidaginis
GGACCAGGGGTGACTCTAGAATGCGTTTGTACGATATGGGTATCAAATTAAAGGTATTAATGAGGATTTTAAAAGGGAGTGGTGGTTGTGTTGTATAGGTGGTCGCTTTTCGAGATATCACCATAAAGGTGGACCAGAGGTGACTCTAGAATGCGTTTGTACGATATGGGTATCAAATGAAAGGTGTTAATGAGTATTTTAAAAGGGAGTAATCCTTAGTTCCATAGGTGGACGCCGTTTCGAGATATCGCCATAAAGGTGGACCAGGGGTGACCCTAGAATTTGTTTGTACAATATGGGTATCAAAAGAAAGGTGTTAATGAGTATTTTAAAAGGGAGTAAATCATTAGTTCCATAGGTGGACGCCGTTTCAAAATATCGCCATAAAGGGTGGCCAGGGGTGACTCTAGAATTCGTTTGTGCAATATGGGTATCAAAAGAAAGGTGTTAATGAGTATTTTAAAAGGGAGTAATCCTTAGTTCCATAGGTGGACGCCGTTTCGAGATATAGCCATAAAGGTGACCCTAGAATTTGTTTGTACAATATGGGTATCAAAAGAAAGGTGTTAATGAGTATTTTAAAAGGGAGTAATCCTTAGTCCATAGGTGGACGCCGTTTCGAGATATCGTCATAAAGGTGGCCAGGGGTGACTCTAGAATTCGTTTGTGCAATATGGGTATCAAACGAAAGGAGTTAAGGAGTATTTTAAAGGGAGTGGGCCTTAGTTCTATAGGTGGACGCCTTTTCGAGGTACCGCAATAAAGGTGGACCAGGGGTGACTCTCAGACTTTGTTTTGTACGTATGGGTATCAAATGAAAGGTTTTAGTGAGTATTTTAAAAGGGAGTGGGCCTTCGTTCTATAGGTGTTCGCCTTTTCGAGATATCGCCATAAAGGTGGACCAGGGGTGACTTTAGAATATGTTTGTACGATATGGGTATCAAATGAAAGGTGTAAATGAGTATTTTAAAAGGGCGTGGGGCTTAGTTTCTATAGGTTGGACACCTTTCCGAGATATCGCCATAAAGGTGGACCAGGGGTGACTCTAGAATGAGTTTGTACGATATGGGTATCAAATTAAAGGTATTAGTGAGAGTTTTAAAAGGGAGTGGTGGTAGTTGTATATGTGAAGGCGTTTTCCAGATATCGACCAAAATGTGACCCAGAACATCATCTGTTGGATACCGCTAATTTATTTATATATGTAATACCTGCCAAGATTTTAAGGGTTTTTATTTCGCCCTGCAGAACTTTTCATTTTCTTCTACCTAATATGGTAGGTGTCACAACCATTTTATAAAGTTTTTTTCTAAAGTTATGTTTCGTGTCAATAAAACAATCCAATTACCTTACCATGTTTCATCCCTTTTTTCGTATTTGGTATAGAATTATGGCATTTTTTTCATTTTTCGTAATTTTCGATATCGAAAAAGTGGCGTGGTCATAGTCGGATTTCGTTCATTTTTCATACCAAGATAAAGTGAGTTCAAGTAAGCACGAATTAAATCAATGAAAAATGTTAACTGCGAGATTCTAAACAACGAGTCTTTATTCCATGAGATCAGCTACAAAACTAATTTATTATATTAAAGTAAATAGCTTATTACCTACAAAAATGTACATCGTATGATTATACAGTTAACAAGCATCACACCATTTAACTGCTTAGTTCCATTGGCATCTAATTACTCTAATATATTCACTTACGTACTAATTTGTTGTTATTAAAACTGGTTTACCAAAACTCTCCAATATACAAACATTCATTACATTGTTGTTTTACGTTCTCCCCAACTTTCATTCATTCATTAACATATAAAAAACGTATTAACATAACAGTGAAATTATGGGAACGAAACAATAACATGTCAAGATTATGTTATTAACATACCTCACTTTCTTTGATATCTCTGTTAACTTACATTGTACATTGTACATACATAAGTCATGTTATTAACATATTAACATTGTCATTTTTATTTATACATTGTACATAACTCTCCTCGCGCTGCTTTAAGAATTCTCCTGGATTCTACTTATTGGTAGTTGTTTTTTTTTCATATTTTCATATTTAACGTTTTACAGATTGCTTGTTATATAGACATATTAACATATAGGAATTCTGTAGGTTTCTTTAATTTCTTATATACATATATATATTTTTTTTTGTATGCTTGCTCTATGTAGGCAGTTGCTGTTACCATTTTAAGCATAGTTCTTACAACTAAAATTAACATATGTTCTTACTGTTATATTTGTAGCTATTCTTATATTTTTCTGAAAATGGTTTCATATATGAAAGTTTTTAATGAGTGTTAAAATCGCCTGCTAATGCTATTACGCTTAAATTGTCATCATCGGCTTTGCAATTATTATTAGATCTTTTTCTTAAATTATACCTATGTGATGATTTCAAAGGTCGTTTTATATTTGATAAATGAACATTGGCTAATGGGTTAATTCTATAGTAAGGCTCATCTTTATGTCGTACCCGCTTATAGTTTTTTATTGCGCCTAACTCTCTTCTTTCTTTATAATTTTCTCTAAATTTATTTCTTTTCTCAATAGTTCGTAGTTTTACTTCATTTATATTGTTATACAAACGTTTTGGATCAATATTAAAAAGTGCAAATCTGGGTGAAGCTTTAATTGTAGAGTGATGACGATCATTATAGTTACCTATCGCCAGTTGAATCCTCATTTCAGTCGAGAGCTCCGGATCGTCGATACCTGTTAGTTTTTCCAACAGGGTCGAGTGGAGTCTCTCGATATCAGCGTTTCCGGTATGACTATTCGGAGTAGTCAAATGCACTTCTATGTTTTCTTTATTAAAGTATTCGATTAACTGCTCAGCTCTGAATTCATTATCCATTACCACTTTCTTTGGTTTCCCAAATTTAGCAAATTGTTCAATTATAATTTTCTTTTTTGATCTCCAATTTCGATCTATTATGTCATAAGCTGTAGCAAATTTAGTTAATTTATCAATGAAAGTGACAAAAGATAATCTTTTAAAATGGAATATATCAATATGAAGAATTTGATTTTTTTCGGTAGGGGTTTCTGTAAAACGAAAAACTGGTTTAATTGGTTTTCTACTGTATTTAATTTCCTGACATTTTTGACAATTGCCTATTATAAGTTGAATTTGTTCTTTAAATTTTGGGAAGTAAATTTTGTCTTTTAAATTATTATATGTTTCATTTATACCACTATGCATAGATTCATTGTTATGATACAATGATATTTGTTTATGAAGATCTTCTTCTTTTCAATTTCTATTGCCCTTTTTGTACATTTTACAAATTTTATTTTGTTATCGTGAGAAAAACATTGACATTATTTAATTTTGTATATAATAAGCTGGTCTGATCTATTTATGTGGGGTGCGAATAAGACAAAGCTTTTTCCACCTTACAGCTCAACGTTTCGCTAAGATTTTCTTAGCATCTTCAGGAGCGTAACTGTAAGTTTATTTAGAAATCCATAAAAAAACACAAAAACAACATTAGTAGGTGTTACATATAGGTGCACAAAGTTTAAAACACACATTAAACATTTATATCTAACTTACACTGAAAATGGTAGATTTTTGTTGCACATAAATATTTACGTTAAAAAAAACTAAACAATGATATTGTTGCATTAATTTAACAAAAACATAAACATACAATGTTGATACCATCATTCGTGGTACTCTTGTCATACTAAACTAAACTATAAACATAACAAATAAGTCGCGGCTATTTCATCGGTGTCTTCTTTCTTGTTAATCGTATATTCCCTTTTCTGCATTATACGTAGGCTCTCTAAAGTATATCTCGTCTTTTCTCTTCGTTCCTTATCTAGTATTCTTGTGTTGGCAAAATCAGCTGTGTGGTTGTTTGTTATTGCATGCTGTGATAGTGCTGTGCTGTGTTTTTGTTTTCTTATATCAGCTCGTGCTCTGCTAGTCTGGTGCTTAAATTTCGCTTCGTAGTCCCGATATAAATCTTGTTGCAATTCTCGTTGTTGTTGCCTTTGCAAGTTACTTCGTACACTACATTACTTTGTTGTTGCTGGTCTATTGGGCTTTTTGTTTTTGTGAAGCATGTCGCTAGTGTGCAATTCGATTTGTAGGCTAAGCATAAGTTTGGTTTTTGTATAATGTTTGTGAAATTTTCTGAGAGCCTGGGAACGAATGTGACGCTAAAGTATCTTTTGGGTTCATTTGTCATATCTGTAGTTGGTGATGGATTTATTATATTTTGCATTTCTATTATTTTTTGTTGAATTAAGTTATTGGTTAAGTGATCTGGGTAATTATTTTTCTTTAGCGTTCTTTTAATTAATTTAATGTTGGCGTCGTGAAATTTGGGATGACTTATTGTCAGTATTTTGTGTATGAAGTTTCTCGCAGTATTTACTTTATATTTTTAGGCTGTGAGGATAGGAAGTTTATTAGGCGTCCAGATGATGTAGGTTTGGTGTACCAGTCTAATATTATATTGTTGTTGTTCTTGTGTATTCGGACATCGAGAAATGGGATATTGCCGTTTTCCTCCATTTCCATGGTGAACTTTAGTCTTTCATGATATTTATTAAGAGTTTTTAAGATGAGTTCCGCGTCATTTCTTTTGATTATAGCGAATATGTCGTCCACATATTTCACTAAAAATTTTATGTTTGTGTTATTTTGTTGTTTTAGTTCTGAGAAAGTATTGTCAAGTATTTCATCCATTACTATATCTGCAATCGTCGGGGAAAGGGGGTTACCCATGGGCATTCCAAATGTTTGAGTATAAATTTTATTGTTGCAAACGAAATAGTTGTTGTCCTTTAGGCAAAAGTCTAATATGCTTTGAAATTTATTCTTTGGTATATTTGTTGTTTCTTTAATTCTGTCCCATTTTTTCATTATTATTTTGGAGGCTAAAGTGGTCGGTATATTAGAGAAGAGAGACACAACATCAAACGACACCAACACATCTTCATCACATATATTTACATTAGATAACCTTTCTTTTAGGTCATAACGCATTGTTAATGTTGTATTTCTCAGATATTAAAGTTTGGAGAATTTTTCCAATATGTTTGGACAAAAAATAACACGGAACATTAGTGGACGATACAATAGGACGTAGCGGACATTCAGGCTTATGTGATTTGGGTAATCCATAAAGTCGGGGGGCTATGGCTGTCGAGCTTGTCATTTGTTGCTTTTCTTTTGCACATATGAGTTTTGCCTTATGAAGATCGTATACAATGTTGTTGTTTTTTCTCTGTAGAGTGTTCGTTGGATCATACGAATTACCTTGTAAGTTTTCTTGTCTCCTAGTAGCTGGTCAATCTTTTCGTTGTATTCCGTTTTGTATAGAGCAATGTTTTATTCCCCTTGTCTGTGTCTGTGATAATTATTTCATCTTTGTGAAGTTTAAGGAATGTTTTTGTTTTCTTGTATGTTTCAATTATGAATTTTTCTGCTGAGTTATGACGTTATGTTTCGCTTGTAAAGTAAAATTCTGTTGCTTAATTTATTTCTTGCTACTTCTTTATCCTTTTCATCTCTATTGTTTGAAATATTTGTTCCATTTCAGCTATCGTGCGTATGGGTGAGAAATTTTGGTTGGTGTTGGCAGTGTAAATTTTCTGCCTAGTGAGAGGAGCCATTTAACCTCATTCGGGAAACACAATGTTCGTTCTGTTAACGAACCAGTCGGTGTTTACGTTGATTCCCAGTTTTCGTAATTTTTCGCGCTTAAGATCATTTATTTTTCCTTTAAGTTCTGTTTCTTTTCCTTTTCTAACCTTTTCGTGTATTAAGTTTGGTTTGGTGATAACCGCATCGAATTCCTCTTTTGTCAATTCTCGATGTATTTGTTGCTGTGCATTGCGTAGGCTGTCATTGGTACCTTTTATATCGATGTTTGTTTGTTTATTTCTATATTTAATATTTTTCGTAGGAAATTTTGTTTGTTTTTTCCATTGTTTGTGTTACTTTTTCGGAAGTTGTGTTAATAGTTACATTTTTTACTGAGTATGTTAAGTGGTTTGGAGTTAAGTCGTATCTCTTACATTCTAATAGAAACTTTAGTTGTTCTCTTTGTTTCGCTAATTTGGTTTTCTGCTTACTGTAATGCTTCAGATACATACAAATGTTTTCGCCATATTTATACTTCATATGCTGATAAAAGTTTTTCATTTTGCTGGTTTGTTGTTTTTGTTCTCGTTGTTAGAGAAAGAGTGGCTTATGGATACTAATTTACTGGCAGGCTTTCCGGATGTGAATATTTTCGTATTTATCCGATCAGTTAATTTATCTAATTTTGTATATAATAAGCTGGTCTGATCTATTTATGTGGGGTGCGAATAGACAAAGCTTTTTCCACCTTACAGCTCAACGTTTCGCTAAGATTTTCTTAGCATCTTCAGGAGCGTAACTGTAAGTTTATTTAGAAATCATAAAAAAACACAAAAACAACATTAGTAGGTGTTACATATAGGTGCACAAAGTTTTAAAACACACATTAAACATTTATATCTAACTTACACTGAAAATGGTAGATTTTTGTTGCACTAAATATTTACGTTAAAAAAAACTAAAAAATGATATTGTTGCATTAAATTTAACAAAAACATAAACATACAATGTTGATACCATCATTCGTGGTACTCTTGTCATACTAACTAAACTATAAACATAACAAATAAGTCGCGGCTATTTCATCGGTGTCTTCTTTCTTGTTAATCGTATATCCCTTTTCTGCATTATACGTAGGCTCTCTAAAGTATATCTCGTCTTTTCTCTTTCGTTCCTTATCTAGTATTCTTGTGTTGGCCAAATCAGCTGCGAGTGGTTGTTTGGTATTGACATTATTTTAGTGTATTTTATTATATTGAATTTGGTACTTCAGAAAATATCCCTATTCGACCCCGCTTTACATTATTTGCTAAAATGTTTTTTATTTTGTTTTCGTCGTCTAATGGATTTATTTCAATTATTTTTCTTTTATGAATATTTTTAATTTCATTTACCGGACTAAAAGTTAATATAATTTGGATTTTGTATTTGTTTACTATTTCTTCCTTTATGACAATGTGATCTAATAACTCCTCTTCCGCCGAGTGTATAGTGTCTGACATTTCAAAATTAGACTCATTATCATTCTCCTCATTAATTTTAGGTGAATTTTCCAAACGACTTAAAAAGTCTGCCACCTTATTTTCCCTTCCATTCATATAGCCTATTTCATAATTAAACTCTTGTAATTTCAGCAACCATCTTTGATGGCGCGGTGAACATTCTTTTCCTTTATATTTGGTATTTAAGTATTTAATGGGACAATGATCTGTTACAATTTTGAATTTTTTTCCATAAATATAAGGTCTTAAATAAGTCACGGCATAAATAATTGATAGAAATTCTTCATCTGTTGTGCTATAATTTTGCTCGTGATTATTTAGAGTTCTTGATATGTAGCAAACAGGATGTCCTTGTTGTGACAACACAGCACCTATTGCATAATCACTAGCATCTGTTGTTATTGTGAATTCTTTGTCATATTCTGGATATTTTAAAATAGGGTGGGAAGAAATTAAAGCTTTCAAATTTTCAAAACTACTTATGTATTCTGGGTCATGAATATTTATTTTGCAATTCTTTTTAAGATACTTTATCATAGGGTAAGCAATCTTTGAATAGTTTTTTATAAACTTTCGGTAATAACCAGTAATACCGAGAAATCCTTTTAGCTGTTTTTCTGTTTTTGGTATATCTAATTTTCTAATTACGTCAATTTTAAAAGGGTTTGGTTTAATGCCTTCAGCTGTTAAAATATGACCAAGGAACGGAGTCTCTTTTTGCATGAAACAGCATTTGTCCGGCTGTATTTTTAAATTGTGCTCTTGAAGTTTGGAAAAAATTTTCTCTAAGCTATTAGCATGTTCCTCCAAAGAAGTTGAAAAAATAAGAATATCGTCTAGATAAACTACACAGATTTTATTGATATACTCTCTAAGAATTTCATTTATCAACCTTTGAAAGGTTTGCAGGTGCGTTCTTAAGCCCAAAAGGCATCCGAACATATTCATATAACCCTGCAGGTGTAACGAAAGCTGTTTTTTCGATGTCATTTTCGGCCATCAGTATTTGGTGATAGCCCTTTGCCAAATCTAAGGTGCTAAAATATTGAGCTTTACCCAATTTGTCTAAAATGCCTTCGATATTTGGCAAAGGATATTTATCATCGACGGTAAGTTGGTTAAGCCTTCTATAATCTACAACTATCCTGTACTTTTGTATCCCTGAATTATCCTTCTTTTTAGGTACTACAATAATTGGCGAACTGTATTTGCTTTTACTTTGCCTTATTATTCCTTGTTTTTCCATTTCAAATATTTGTTTTCTAACCTCTTCTTCGTGTTTTGGTGGCAATCTATATATTCTAGAATTAATTTGCTGGTCAGTTACTGTTTTTATTTCATGTACAACAGAATCAGTGTTTGTTAAAATATCACCTTCTTTATAGATTAACTTCTCAAATTTTTTCAAAAGTTTGCTTATGATAGCTCTTTCTTGACTATTCAAATGTCCTAATTGTATATTTTCCTTGTCATTGACCTCCAAGATATCTACCTGCTCTATCAAAGTTTTTGTAAGAAATGGAAGGATTAAGTCATTGCTCAATTTCAATTGTAAATTTGAAATATCAAATGTTTGAACATTTTTGCTAATCCAATCCATGCCCAAAATCATATCAAATGGTTTTTCAAAATCCAACATTACCCATTTCATTCTACTACTTTGTGGGGCATTAAACTCCGCAGGACTTGGTGTAATTACCATTGTATTTGGCTTACTGACCATTCCATTTATTGTTCTTAAAGTTGTTTTTTCTTTTGATAATGTGGGTAAGTTAAATTTTTCAAAACTGCATTTCTTTAAAATACTTAAAGTTGATCCAGTGTCAACTAAAGCAATAAATTTTTTATTAAACAATGTTAATTCAATATAAATTTTTGTTAAATCCGAGGCTAATTTAAAAAAAAATGTCCTCGTTATCATTCGCTCTTTCATCTACAGTTTGACTCATTGTGTCAACATCCATTGGTATATTTGAATTTCTTGTTTGCTCTGTTCTATTAGTATTTTGGTTATTATTATTTTGCCTATTATTTGAACTACCCGCATTTCGCCATTGGTTATTCATTTGGTTTGGAAAACGACCATTGTTCTGATTATAACCAAAATCATTTCTTTGGTCAACAGCTGACCTTTGATTACTTAAATTACCGCCATAAGTGAAATTTTGATTTCTAAATTTGCTTGAGTTAAGCCGATTTGAATTTACATTATTAAACGGATATTGACTATCTGAAACCTTTTGCTGAATTTGTTGTTGAAAGTTACCTTGAAATTGATTGAACCTTCTACCATTATTTGAATTATTGTAAGAAAAATTATTTGTATTTTTGTTGTTATTTTTAATTAAAAGATAAGTATTTAAATTATTATCATCCATACCTATAAAATCGTTTATCACTTTTTCCGCCTCATTTAGGGAAAAAATATTTCTTATGGCATATGCTAATGTACCAGTGACTAATTGTTTTATTCTTTGGATCAGCATTCCAGAAAAGATTTCCCTCATAACTAAACCATTTTCACTTAAAGTACAATATTCTGTTATATCATCAATAATATACTTAACTTTAACACATAAATCTTTAACACTACTCACTCGAAGTGATGAAATTTCGTCCGTGATCTTCATTTGGTCTTTTGTAGATTTGAAGTGTTCTTTTAATTTTTCTTTGCATAATGTCCAACTTGCTGGTGGGGTCATTTGAATGTAATTTTTTGCGGATCCTTGAATCTTAAGGTCGAATATGATTTTGTATGCTAATTCTTGTTCCGAAGCATAGTCCAGAAGAATCCTGTCCACTCCATTAATAAAAGATGGCAACATTTTTGGGTCGCCCAGTGAACGGCTGCAAATATTTAACGTCTTTTTCTATTTTTCTTCTCAGGCTTGTTGTATTTAGGTCATTCGTTTGGCTTAAAAGTCGTGTCAAAACGACTAAGCATTGTTCAATAGTCGAGCTAGAGTTACCGGCTTCGTTTTCCATTTTTAAAGTTTATAAATAATAACTAGTGAAGTTTCACTAAAGTTTTAGATGAATTTAAATGTTGATGATTTTGTTTTTATAAGGATTGGTTCTTTTCTTAAACGTTTTACGTTGTGTCTGCAGCACTAAAATATTTGTATTTTTTAATGCCTTTGTTAGCAACGCTTGTTTAAAACACGACGACTGCGCCAATTAAATCAATGAAAATGTTAACTGCGAGATTCTAAACAACGAGTCTTTATTCCATGAGATCAGCTACAAAACTAATTTATTATATTAAAGTAAATTGCTTATTACCTACAAAAATGTACATCGTATGATTATACAGTTAACAAGCATCACACCATTTAACTGCTTAGTTCCATTGGCATCTACTTACTCTAATGTATATTCACTTACGTACTAATTTGTTGTTATTAAAACTGGTTTACCAAAACTCTCCAATATACAAAAATTCATTACATTGTTGTTTTACGTTCTCCCCAACTTTCATTCATTCATTAACATATAAAAACGTATTAACATAACAGTGAAATTATGGGAACGAAACAATAACATGTCAAGATTAGTTATTAACATACCTCACTTTCTTTGATATCTCTGTTAACTACATTGTACATTGTACATACATAAGTCATGTTATTAACATATTAACATTGTCATTTTATGACATGTACAGAATCTCACGTGAACTAACTTCATTAAAGATATGTCGATTTTTGCTCAAGTTTCGTGTTAACGGCATGCGGAAAGACAGACGGACGACTGTGTATAACAACTGGGCGTTGGCATCAACCGATTTCGCCCATTTCACAGAAAACAGTTAACGCATAAAACTATGCCCTACCAAATTTAAAGATGGTTAAATTTTGTTCGACTTATGGCGTTAAAAGTATCGTAGACAAATTAAATGAAAAAGTCCGGAGCCACCCCATTTTAAATTTTCTTTTATTTTGTATTTGTTGCACCATATCATTACTGGAGTTGAATGTTGACATAATTTACTTATATACTGTAAAGATATTAACTTTTATATTATTTAAAATTTGAATATTTTTTTAAAAAGTTGGCGTTGTCGTTCTCCAATTTTGCTAATTGTTATTAATCGACTATAGTAATAAGAGTAATGTTCCTGCACAATTTCATCATGATATCCTCACCGACTGCCAACTTACAGCTTGCAAAACTTAAATTACACTTCTTTTAAAAGTGGGCGGTGCCACGCCCATTGTCCAAATTTTACTATTTTCTATTCTCGCGGCATCAGTTAAACTCATCTACCAAGTTTCGTCGCTTTACCTGTCTTTTGTATGAATTATCGGCACTTTTTCGTTTTTCGGAAATTTTCGATGTCGAAAAAGTGGGCGTGGTTATAGTCCGATATCGTGTCATTTTAAATAGCGATCTAAGATGAGTGCCACTCAGGAAAACCTACATACCAAATTCATCAAGATACCTCAAATTTACTCAGTTGATCGTCTTAACGGACGGTACGGACCGACGGACGGACATCGTGCTCATCAATTTTTTCGATCTGATTTATTTCGATATATGGAAGTCTATATCTATCTCGCATTCCTTTGACACTATGTACACCAACGTTATCCACTCAAACTTAATATACTCTGTGAGCTCGCTTCAACTGAGTATAAAATTTCTGCACACAAGAAATATTTAAATTCGCTTTAACTCTTAATGGTTTATAATCAACCACGTTTTGCTGTAGCTTCCAATGATCCGAGTGAATGTATAAGTTCAGTGTATCAGAATCGAATACAGTTTACTGTTTTACTTGTCTATTGCAACGTACTTCGTTGAACATATTATATAATTATATAATTTCTGTTGTAATTTATATTGTACGCTCTTTTTCGCACATACTAGTGCAGTGCCTATTGCGATGTTTGATTCGTAACTCGAGCAGTCGTATTACTACATTCGACTTTAATCAAACAATGTCAGGGGAAGAAGAATCAGTGGAAATTTTACTACATTTTTGTTACTTTTATCTATGAAGAAGCAAAAATTCTACCTAGAAAAATTCGAATGTTTTGGCCAATAACGGTGAGCGGAAAAGATTTGTTAACATCATCGTCCATAGTCGTAGCTTAGTGTGAAAATGTGCTAAGTCAAGTTTACGAATTTTACAGGACACGATGAATATTTTTGAAATAACCTTATTTTACAAAACTGTGAATGAGGATACCTTAGTTGCAATACGTTTGAGTGTAGACGAAACTTGAAAAGCTAAATAAAAATTATGTATGCTAACCAGGCAGCTATTTTATGACTTAGGCACAATTTCCGAAGCTCCAAAACAATCTCTTGACTTAGCACTTTTTACTCAATCTGTTCCCCATCACTCTTCCCTTAATGATTGAAATATAACACTACAAACTACTATAGATTTGCACAAAAAAATACTATTATTTCTCAAACTATCTATTGGCGGCCACCGTGGTGTGATGGTTAGCTTTTAACTTGTATTGTTTACTTTAACTTTCGCGTTTACCTTTAACCTTCACTTTAACTTTAACTTTCACTTTAACTTTATTTTGAACTTTACTTTACTTTCGCTTTAACTTTAACATTCCTTTAACTTTACTTTAACTTTACCTTAACTTTAACTTTACTTTGTGTCTTTAACTTTAACTTTACTTAACTTAACTTAACTTTAACTTTAACTTATTTTTAACTTTAACTTTACTTTCGCTTAACTTTAACATTCACTTTAACTTTAACTTTAACTTAACTTTAACTTTAACTTTAACTTCAACTTCAACTTTAACTTTAACTTTAACTTTAACTTTAACTTTAACTTTAACTTCAACTTTAACTTTAACTTTAACTCACTTTAACTTTAACTTAGCTTTACTTAACCTTAACTTTAACTTCACTTTATACTTTAACTTTCACTTTAACTTTAACATTCACTTTAACTTTATATCCGGGGTGGCGTGAGCTTAGCACCTGCTAACAAGCCAACCTAATATAAACGCCACGCAAGTCATTTTGCTGTCAAAAATGTCTCATGCACATACACTTGTATGAGAGCAACTCAAATTGATTTGCTGCGGTGAAAACCTACTCGATTTCCATTTTTGTTCTGCGTGACATTTAGATTTGACGTTTGCACACATGCTTTACATTGTCGCAACGCATGCTTATTTGGGTTAGGGCATGCGGTTGTTTGCGTGCGCTAAAAAAACGCAGTGCGGTTTTATTAGGTTGGCTTGTAAGCGACCATATATGTATACGATAAGCGATAGCACAATGGCTACTTCGTGAAAATCACGACAGCCTTTGTTTGATTTCGATGGTCGTACTGGTGAGGAAGTGTCGCACGCGCGCTTAAAACAGAGTACCAAAGAGTGCGTGTGACACGTGTTCACCGTTCAAGCTTTGAAATCAAACTACATAATACTTGATTTGGACTTTCGTGTGCTCTCGCTACGCGTTCGTGTTTACCAACACAATTCTCAATTTGTAACCGCCGTAAATGCAGTGGTGCCCACCTGTTTCATGATAGAGATCCAATTTTATGTATGGAATGTTGATAACACCGAACCTTTTCGAACCTTTCGAGGCCTTTTCGAAACTTTTTTGAAATATCCGTTACGGTTTTTTTTTTATTTTAGTCGCAAAGCCAGCCGATAAAATCTATGCATTAGGTTAAAAAACAAATTTTTTTTGATATTGAGCACATAAATTAGCACAAAATTCCACGTTGCAATTTTTTTTTGGAAATTTTGGGTGCTCTACCCAATGACAGAGGAAAGGCTATCCGCAAACAGACGGCTACTGGTAAATCTACTATCGACCAGATCTTACGAACAGCAGATCCTGAAGAAGACTTACGATAAAGAGATTTGACAATGCACCATTTTTTTGTCAGCACAAAAGTGAAATTCATTGATGCTATTTCCAAGCTAGTAAAGGTTCTGCCAAATAATGTTGAGCAACACCACCAGACCCGCAAGGTTTGGGAAGAACCTCTCCCAGTCATTTGAAAAAACGAAACTTCAATAGGGAGAATTATTTCGAAGTGGTACTCAGTTATCACACGCATATGCCTATGCGAGAGGCTAACCACCTCAGCATTTAGATGATAAATTTTGAATTTCCTACATATAAATACAATTTGATTACTCTTTCTGACAAATAAAGAGTATCATACAATTGAACAAATGAAATAATCAAAATATGAATACTTTTGATGATCAAAATTTCTAAAAACCAACAAAAAGAATAAATCAAACATGCTACCTTTGATGACCAAAAACTGAATATAGTTGAACAATCACATTTTGAATATATTTGAATCAAATGTGGTTATTTAGGTGATCAAACTTTTAATAATTTTAATTCAGCTTTATGAATCTTTCTGACTAATTTGTGACGGGAATAATGAATTTTATACTGCTAATATTTTTAACCTTCATTAAAAATCTTAATTTTTCACATACACCCGTTTTTTTTTTCACACGAAGTTAGAAAAAATTGTTATTAAGATATTTCAAGCAATATAATGCAATGCTGCTCTACCGAAGATTTCCCTAACCATTTCACCTTCGGCTTCCAGAATATACAAATAGTTGACAGTACAAAGGTTGCAGCTATTAAACTCCAGGTAAGTTGAAACTCTCGTGAATGTCTCAACTCCCGTACCGTATCGTATAGTTTTAACGGATATGAGATCTTATAGCTGATGTTGGATTGTATCGCAGGTGTATACTCGGGTGAAGTTGTTTGCAGAGGACCGTGTTTAAATAGCCCCACTTCGCGCCGCTTTTCTTGTCAATATGTAACCTCCCTATTGCTAATAGAAATGTTCGCAAGTGTTTTGATTGAAAACACACCGACTGAGCACA
>JARSSU010035695.1:0-10628 GCA_029619165.1 Eurosta solidaginis
GATTAGTTTTATATTCAGTAGGAGGTTTCTACTCCAAATGACGGAGACCTTGGCAGAGGGATTCTACCTCAGCTACTCTTATCGAGACAGGGCAGAAAATAGGAGTAGCTATTAAGGATATTTTAATTTCAAATATGTGGCGGACTTATTTTTGCTGAAGTATGTCCAGCCCGTCCAGGGTTCCTACAGTTGGTGGGAGAACCTATTCCGATTGCAATAAATAAACAAAGGAGTTCTGAAAATACGTTATAAAAATTTATTTAAAAATTCAATGTCCCTTAATAGCTACTCCTATTCTCTAGCCCTGCCTCGATAAGACTAGCTGAGGTAGAACCAATCTGCTAAGCTCTCCGTCAGTTGAGTAGAAACCTCCTACTGAATATAAAACTAATCACGAAATGAAGTAGAAACCTTCAGGTCGTGTTCTGGCAGTGGTAGAAGCCCACTGACTCATATGCCTATCTCCTGCCTTCTGATCTTACAAGCTAATTTGTCGCCCTTATATACGATTTCGTACGCCGGCGGACTGTTATTTCCTAAAAACCATTCATTAGTAACAATTCCTCCGTTATAAAGTTATGTAGGGCTGCGCGCAGGCAGTCAGTAATTTTACAATAACAATTATAAAAGGTAGAAATGCAAAAATCGAATACTAGTCTAACGCTACTTTCGCTGTATTCTATTAGTATATACATACGCTTACATGCTAACATACGTTTTACCATACATTCGATCATGTAGGATAATCCGCTATCCCGGCATTTAGCTTCACCCTAATTTTAGGGAGCCCTAATATATATAGCGAACAGTGTACCTAATCTCGTACATACGTTTGTTGTATGCCTGCTTTGTTTTCCAACCATCGCTTTACCTATTGAATTCAATAATATGTGTTTATGCGTATGTTCGCTTTTGCTTGGTTCTGATGGTGCGTTGGCCTCGCTAATACTTTCGACTTCTGCTTACGGCGTGTGTTGGTGTGTCGTATGCTTATGCGTAAGTATGTACAAAGATTATCCAAAAGTAAAGATGTTGCAGGGACGAAAAATCGTGTGTAGCAAGCTTTACAAAACTTCTAGTAGGTCACATTCACCACTTACCACAGCAGAATTTGTTAACTACCACTGTCTGTATTTGTTATTTAATAATTATTTGTACACTTTTTATTCAGTTAATGTGTTCAGAATTTTAACTTTTACTCTCTAAAACTCCAATCGGTGTATTTCTGTGCTTAAATTATGTTAAAAACTGTGTTAAAGTTTTTGGTGTGGTGAAAGTGACGCTCCGCTGCTTTCCACCGAAGTTTGCGCCTGCAACATCTTTACTTTTCGATAATCTTTGGTATGTATAGAAAATTCCAATTAGTAGCGCGGCTTATTTTTGGCAAAATGTTTGAATATAAATATGTTGCATGCACGAACTTCAGTGGAAAGCAGCGGAGCTTCACAAAATTCTAGTAGGTCACTTCCACCACACCACAAATTTTAACACGATTTTTAACATAATTTAAGCACACAAAATACACCGATTGTAGTTTTGGAGTGTAAAAATGTGAATTCTGAACACATTAGCTGAATAAAAAGTCTACAAATAATTGTTAAATAATAAATAAAGACAGTGGTAGTTAAACAAATTCTGCTGTGGTAAGTGGTGAATGTGACCCACTAGAATTTTGTGAAGCTTGCTCGCTGGCCATCCGGCTTAATATTTCGGTGTCGTCGTTGTGTTCGTTGCTGTTGTTGAGGCTGCCTTTGACCTGGCTGGCCATACGGCTTAATATTTCGCTGTCGTCGTTCGTTATTGGCGTTTCGCTTCCTTTCCCGTCGGTGGTGTGTATGATGCCAGCCTGTACTTTGAATGAAAAAACTGTGGATTTTCCTTAGGGTGTTCCCATCGTATATGGTGGATTAAAACCTGGTATATCATGAGCCTAGTTAGGGAGTATATTTATGAGATTATGTAATTGTGGTTAGAGTTTACCGGGCTTTAGTGGTTGATTCGACGTCTGGGTACTTCTTGAAATAAAATTTCTTCGTGTATGATTTGATACTGTCCCGGTTGGGCGTGTACGTTACTACCGATTTGATTCGAGTTGCAGTAGAATCTCACGTAATAGTCCGTTATTCCGGAGTTGTCTCGGGGTGTGTGTTCGTTTAGGGCTGATATAGCGAACTGCCTCCCTAGGTGTAATCTTATTCCATGTATCGGTTCTCTGGCGCTCTGTGCCTGGGTTCCTCGAGCGACCTGTACCTGATTTTTCTGAAATGATCGTACCTGATTCTCCGTAATGCTTTGCACTTGGCCGTCTCTGTATGCTACCAGCTGTTGGCTTGTACTTTGGTCCTCTCCATGTTGTCTCTCGGTCTCTTCGCTGACTCGTGTGAGCGTACCACAGATGGCTACCTCGCTGTTCTCCCTCTGCTGTTGTACCTCGGAAATATTGTTTGCTGTTCGATTGGACGATGTTGACGGGATTTGATCTTCACTAGCGTTCTTCTTGTTACTCTGTTCATGCCTTTGCTTCCTGGATTCATTGTTGTCGGCGGCGTCGGTTGCGTGGTATGCTTTCAGCTCACTTAAGTGGGCTGTCCTCCTCCTTTGAAAACTTTGTCTAGCTCTACGATCACTGGTGATACAAAGTTCGTTACCCGGTGGGTCCACTGTACCTGGGCGCTAGTTTGGCTGCAAAGTTAGCCACCGCTTTTGACATCTGATGCTCCTTTACCAGCACTAGGTCGCCTATAGCCGGTCGCTATTGCCTTCTTCTTAGGTTACAATGCTTTGCCTGCTCTGTTGATGCTCGCTCTTGCTTCCGTCGTACCATCTCGAATATCTCCTTCATCTTCATCGATTTCTCCCCTGGATTAGCTACTCTCTCACCTGTACCGAATGCGTGCTCGTCTTAAAGGCTATTGGGAATCCTTGGTTGTCTGCCTTGTACTACATATGGTGGACTGTACCCGGTCGATTCACATACGCTTGTGTTTAATGCGAGTGTTATCTCTGGTATCAGCTCGTCCCATGTTCTCTGCTCATTCCCTGAAAACTGTGCTGCCATCCTCTTGATGTTGCGGTTCGCTCTTTCTGTCGGGTTCTCCTGCGGTGTGTATGGTGCTGTCAGCTGGTGTTTTACGCCAAGCTCCTCCAAATACTTCTTAAAACGTTTGCTCACGAACTGCGCTCCGTTGTCTGTGATTAATATCTTTGGAATGCTCTAAATCCTCGTATTACGCTCTCTATTGTTGCCTTTCTAATTGCCATTATCTCCACCCATTTTGAAAATCTGTCAACGAAAACTAGCGCCATGGTATTGCCATGTTTTTAACGTGGAATTGGACCAACAAAGTCTGCAAGTTGCCCACGGTTCTTCTGGAATTTTAGTTAACATCTTACCCGCGGCCTGTTGTTGGCTAGGTTTGTATACCTGACATCCATGACATTGCTGTAAGTGCTTCCTTACGTCTCTGAACATTCTGGGCCAGTAATATCGTGTCGTCGCTCGTGCAATAGATTTTCGAACGTCCATGTGTCCTGCGCTTGGTGTGTAATGAACTTCCGCCAGCACTATTCGTCTCTGTGGGGTCGGTACACATAGCTTCCATGGTACTGCGTCTTAACCATCAACTTGACTCTCTATTCTCCTGTATAGCTTTCCGTCCTCCATCACATAGTCTGGAAATTTCTCCGGAGCCTTTCTTACCTCTGCCATCTTCGCTTTCAGCCATTTTCACTCATCTTTGCCTTGCTCTACCTTTAACGTACCCAGTTGCTCGTCCATAGAATGTCTCGAAAGAGCATCTGCCACCACGTTTAACTTTCCCTTTGGATTCTTCCGGTAATACCTTTGTTTTATGGGACGGTCGTCCCTCATCACTATCTTGTGCGTGGCCACATTTGATACCCCTGCCATGTCCTCGAACATCTGAAATCTTTGCTGAGAGATTTACTCACCGACTCGTCTGTATTCGCAACTTTTGGGCTGTTATCTTCGTGACTACTTTCGACCATTGTTATATATGTAACCGCTTCCTCATCCTGATCGTCTGTTCTCAAGTTAGTGTTTGCTCTCCGCATCTCAACTCCATGTTCACCTTCGCCAGGTAATCTGTTCCAATCACCACTTCGTGACTAGTCCTGGTAGGACTAGCATATCAGTTTGCTCACTTGGTTACCCATTCTCCCTTCTGCATCTACCGCTTCTACGATCTTTTTAAATCTGCCATCTTCCAGTATTACTCGCGTTTCTATTGTCTTGAATACGCTTGTCTTCAGCCTCCTTGCCATTGCTCTACTTATAAAAGCTTCGCGTCGCTCCTGTGTCGATTGCGGCTATCACCTCCTCGCCATTCACCGTGATGCTTGCCAAAATCCGCCCCTTTGTCTGTCGTAATGTGTCTAATTTTCTCCGTGGTTGCATTTGGGGAGATCCCACTCCTCGGTGCCAATGAGGTCTCTGGCCGTTTCCCTGCGTGTGTCTACAACAGCTTCGTGTGAGCGTGCCTACCTTTCCGCATGTCCAGCAGAATTTGATGCGGCAACCATATGCGACATGGCCGCATCGTCTGCACGCCGTACTTGTATCGATGTACCTTGGTGCCGGGTCGGACTTTTGGGATGGTTGTTCCTCTGCTCGCTGTTCTCGCTCCTCTGCCTGTATGTATTGGTAACTTTCTTCTGGACGCCGTGGTATAAATGGTCTTGCCGTTGGTCGCATCGGATCTCTGTCAGGGGTAATGTTTTCATAATCTTCTACCAAACTTGCCAATTATACCAGGCTGCTGATCTCGCCTCTTTTAACATACAGTTGGACTTCTCTGCGGGAGTTCTAGTATATGCGGTTTAACTTCTGATCTTCGGTGTAGGCGGCATGTCGCATAAGCCCTTGTTGTGCTAGCACACATCCTTGAACTTCTCTCCTGGTCTTTGCATGCGTGCCCGTATCTCGTCGTCCAACTGTTCGAAGTATCTGGAGCTGAGGAAAAATTTTAGGAAATCCTTCTTAAACGAGTCCCACTCTTTCCAGCTCCGGTTGTTATTTCGGTACCAAACCAACACTTTGTCCTTGAGTAGTTCCGGCAATGCTCTTGGTATCGAGTTAACGTTTATTTCGTATCCTTCTGCTAGTTCTTCAACGCGTTCGATGAACCCTAGAGGATTCTTGCCCCCGTCGTATTTTAAACCCCATTTTCTTACCCGGTCCATATTTGTTGCGTATGTGCCTGTTGTTGCATCGCATATAGTGGTGGTTGTGAGACCCCGTGTTGGTTTCTGTGGTTAGCCTTCGTTGTTTGACTTGATATCCGTATGTCTTAGTTACCTTCCTTTGAATATCCTTTTTGTAAAGCCTTGATGATTTCCTTGATCTTTCTTAAGCCTGCTCGGGCGCCATATGTGATTTTGTTTATCGTCCCTGCTCTGCGCTCTGCTTAGCATGCAGGGACATTAGATTCGCTTAGTGTAAGCCAGTGTATTTAAGACGTAGCTGAGCAGCAATTCTTCACTTATGTTTTGAGCATTAAACTCACACTTACTGAATCTATCCACTGGTTCGTTACTCCAAAAGAAAAAAATTTACTTCTGTAAATAATATTTATTGCTACAAGAAGTGCAACGACAAATAAATCTATACAAAACTCCCATTTCTCTATTTGTGTGTTAAAATTTTTCTGCACGAAATTAATAGGTTAATAGTTAGTGCTTTACGTCACACTTAAACTTTTGAGAGCTTCAAAGCGAGGGTCCTAAATTGAAACATGTAAGGACGGCACTGTATGGCTGAACCGAAAATATTACATGAACAATTATCTTATGAATAAAATGAGATATCTCACAAATTGAGGGACTAGTTTGCTATTAAACAGACAGATGGGCGGACATGGCGAACCAACTCAGCTGGTCATTCTGATCATTTCGGTATACTTACTGGTGGGCATATCTCTTCTCCTTTAATGACTTACAAATTTCGATTTCGGGCCAAAATTTTCACAGTTTGTTTAAAAACTTAACTTGAATTTTCTTAAACATTTTCGTAATATGGACGTTAGTAATGTTTGTGTGTGTGTACCATTATGAGCGATCAGCTGCTAGTTACGTTAATTGTTGAGGTTTACAATGCTATGATCATGGTTTCAATTATATGGTTGGCACATCTGTACAATACAAATTGTCAAAATCTGTGTATTGGGGTTGGTGCGAATGGTATGGAATGGAAACATAAAACTTAGCAGGTTTTGTATGTGTAAGAAAATGTTGCCAATGTGTTGGTTTCATTTTGAGTTTGCCATCTCCTTTTGACAATCCCATCGACCATGCAATGAAAAAATTAAAGTCAGCTGATGAGATGAGCCAACCATATAATTGAGCCATGGCTATGATATCGCGAGTGCTCAGTTATTGCCAAGGCGCATTCAGTACCAGAGGCCTTTCATACTGTGAGTTTTAAAATGTACACTTTTTCTTCATATAATTTGTATGAAAGAGAAATGTAAATTTCAAACCTCATAGTTACTGAATAGGGCCCCAGGTGTTGTTATCCCAACAGCTGGTTGTTTCTTCTTGATAATTTTCTAGACAACGCCTTGTACAACAATATGCCAGTTAATCGAAATCAATGAAAATTTTCTTTCGACTTGACATTCTTCTGCACGACGAATTGGTTGAATTCGCTTTGCCACCACCTGGTATAGATTCGCCTTGGTTATTTTAAAAAAATATTATTTATTAATTTTTAAATTTCAAAAAATGTTCGAAAGAAAATGTATAAAACAACGAAGGGTAGGTATCAATAACAGCATTAGTGGCTGCATAAATTTTTATTTTTTAATTCTTTTTGCTGATGACTCTTCTTTGGATGTATTTAAATACAACATACAACTAATTGTACTGCTCACAAGGGTTTAAAAATATTATCCATAAGACAAAGACCTTGTGAATTAACGAGTAACATATTATAATTGAGCCATGGCTATGATATCGCGAGTGCTCAGTTATTCCCAGGCGCATTCAATACAGGTTTTGTTAATCCCACAGCTGATTGTTTCTTCTTGATAATTTTCCAGACAACGCCCTGTACAATAATATTTCAGTTAATCGAAATCAATGCAATTTTTCTTCGTCTTGACATTCTTCTGCACGACGAATTTGGGTGAATTCGCTTTCGCACCACCTGGTATAGATTCGCCTGGGTTATTGTCAAAAAAATATTATTTATTAATTTTTAAAATTTCAAAAAATTTTCAAAAGAAATGGTATAAAAACAACGAAGAATAGGTAGATATCATAACAGCATTACTGGCTGCATACATTTTATTTTTTAATTCTTTTTGCTGGTGGCTCTTCTTTGGATGTATTTAAATACAACATACAACTAATTGTACTGCTCACAAGGGTTTAAAAATATTATCCATAACACAAATGCTTGTAAATTAACGATAAACATATTATAGCTTTGAAATATTTTTTAGATGTAGGTATGATACAAAAATGGAGGCAGTTTCACCCATTGTCGATAAGACAAGTGTGATACTTCTGCATAGACGTCAAAATTACAAATAGAATGGATCGCCTGATTTTTGATGACTGTCGCCGTATAATTCTGTATCTCTTTCTATCACCGCTGAGACACCCTGTCAAAATCCTAAAAAGTAGCCATCTTGAACATCCTGTCAGGCAGTTGACGGATAAGATGTCACACTTGTTTTATCCACAATGGTTTCACCTACGTGACGTTCATTGTTTACTATATAGTTTGGCAGCTTAAATTGAGGTTATGTTGCGAATAGAGTGGAAGGCACTCGAATTCAGTGAAAGAGGCACTGGAATGGAGTGAATGAAGAACAGTAGGAAGAGCAGAGTTGCATTGGATTAATATACCTTCAATCATTGTGATCAATATTAAAGATAAGTTAGAAAAAATATTAAATACTTGAGTATAAGCAAACATTTATTTTTTATTTTTTATATATTTTATTTTTTATAAAGCAACATTTTTTTCAATTACTGCAATTAGGTGTCCTAGATGCTATATATTCCAAAATTACTAGCATTTTATGTCTGTTGAAAATTAACTTGAATTTCCCTAAAGATTTCCGTAATATGACCATAGTGATGTTTGTGTGTGTTGTGTGTGCTAATTTTGAACGATCAGCTGTTAGTGCGCTGCTTGGTAAAGTTTACAATGGTGACGTTAGCCACTTGACTTTTGAGGGACAATGACAATTTCATCAAAATTGTGTTACCAGATTCAAAATGTTAAATTTTTGTGATTTCGGTGTTTTAGTTAATGTTTTAATTGTTTTTTAATATAACGGGACAAATGAGGTGTGTGTGGCATTGAAAATGCGCAAATTAAAAATACCAGTGTAAAAAAGAGGTACATATTACGTTTTTCAAACACCCCAAAATTCCGTTTGTGAAGAAAAACGGCTCGAAGTATGCGAAGTAAGGGCAGAAACCCTTCCCAAATGTCTTTACTTTTGCTCCAAAGGACATTAGCAATAGTGGGAATAGACTGCGCTCTCAAACATGCAGTACCGCGAATGGGCGGTAACGAAAACCTTTCTTTGTCGTTTGAAACGTTAAGTACTAAATAACTGACGAATCTTTTTCCAGTCAAGTATCTGGCGAAGTCTTCGAACAGTAAAAATAAGTGGAAATATAATACATCCATCAGCACACTAATAGTGTATGATAACATTTTTATATTACCTTTTCAGAGTGGTGGTTTTTAATGTACTACAAAAGCTAAACAATCCAATGAAGTCACCATCGACAAAGATGGTCTTGTTTTCAATCGAGCAAGTTTTTTGTATTCATTCGAGTGTATATGAAGAACTTAAAACGCGAGCTCGACGTATTTTGAAGTAACGCAATGAAATAATATTGTGATTCCTGAAAAAAAATTTTTTACTCGTCAATCGAGTTTGGTATTAGTCACAAACTCTAGTACTAACGGGTCTTTCACGAATCCTGTGTCGATAAGCAACTCTAAGGACCGTTTAATTTGCTTTGTCCTTTTTTTATAAATCCCTGAATTATTTTGCCCCTAGATACGATTTTCCTTCATCATCATCTCGATATTCGCTATAGGATTCCATGTTTGCCTCTACTCTAAGTATATATTATTATTTCTTTCTTTGTGTTTCACTTGTATTTTCGATAGATATATATGCAGATAAATCGTACGAAAGCATATTATTGTTGTGTCAGATAACTATTGTGTCTTCATCCTGAAAGAATTTCTCTTCCGAAATACCACATTGTACTTTAAGCAGTAACGGTATGGTTAGCAAAACAACAAAATTTATGAAACTTCAAAAGTCCCCAAGTACGTCAAAATTTTCGAGTTTAAACTACCTTTTTTTATACATGGATAGGCATGATAAAAACACCTACAAGGTATGACCGCATAAACAGATGAATAAGATCACGCATTATATTTGACAAAAAAAATGACGTAGCGTCTTTGAAAATTTTCGATTTATTACATTTCTCTCATATTTCGCTTCAGTGTGCGGAGTATTTAAAACTGTAAACATAGTAAACGACTACTGCCAGAGTTAGATTTAGTTTTCGGGGATTTTTTCTTCCTTTTTTGAAAGTGGGCGAACCGAACAACTACCATCAATTGAATTGATGCTTGGCAAACCTTTCATTGTGTTTCTTCCATGAAATTTTTCTCAGGCAAGAAAATCATCAGCCTTATCAGATGCGTTCGAAGTCGTAAAAAACGGGTAGGATCGAAAAAATAAATGGAAACAATTAAAACAAGTAAGGACTCGCTGTCTTCGGCTGTGCCGAGACTTCATACTTTCATGAATGGGGCTGAACAATAATCTTATCCCATTCGTAATTTCCATATTCGGCTGTATAAAATAAGAATATATAGTGAACAGATGTACATTAGGGTGGCCCTTATTTACTAAAGTGTTCCGATTCTCGATCTCACCCCTAGAAATATGTGATAGCCTAAAAACTAGAATATACAAAGTTTTAGGTCAATCGAAAAAGGGTTATGGTGTCGCAAAGACCCTGAAATCCTGAAAATTACGAATATTTACAATTTCTTAAATTTATTCAACCCTACTTTATTTGTTATGGGCGGCTCGTAATTTATCGTGTTATTAGTAGTTCTAGAGATATTTAACTTTCAAATAAATCTAAAACAACAAAAATTGGTCAAATATATTAAAGTTATAAAATAAATTAATGCATTAAACACGGTGTCATTACTTTCAAAAATGTGTATATAATGAGTATACGTAAGCGAGTTTGTTTCAATTTTCTTTTATTATAACCTTTTTTGAAAATACATTTTAAAACATATACATACATATATCTTGTGAAACTTTAGCTGACACGTATATAATATTATTTTCCTAGGATCTAATTAATGATGATTTATTATGTGATCAATTGTTTTTTGGAATCAGTTACAACTTGTACATAATATTGTTTTCTGTTTTTGTAAGTTTGTGGGGGGGGGTAGTGGGGATGTCAGAAACAGAAGGGAAGCTGTAGGGCAGCGGTTATGCTTACGAGGCAGACGGTACGGGGAGTGAGATAGGCTGTTAATCGCTGGGTAGGAAGAGAGGACGAGGAAATAGAGAGGGAGAGGTATGTTTAGTATT
>JARSSU010035696.1:0-23477 GCA_029619165.1 Eurosta solidaginis
CAAGCCAAGTATCTTAGCCCCCTAATACCTTTAATTTGATACCCATATCGTACAAACACATTCTAGAGTCACCCCTGGTCCACGTTTATGGCGATATCTCGAAAAGGCGCCCACCTATAGAACTAAGGCCCACTCCCTTTTAAAATACTCATTAACACCTTTCATTTGATACCCATATCGTACAAACAAATTCTAGAGTAACCGGTGGTCCACCTTTATATCGATATTTCGAAAAGGCGTCCACCCATAGAACTAAGGCCCACTCCCTTTTAAAATACTCATTAAGACCTTTCGTTTGATACCCATATTGTATAAACGCATTCTAGAGTCATCCCTGGTCCACCTTTATGGCGATATCTCGAAAAGGCGTCCACCTATAAAACTAAGGCCCACTCCCTTTTAAAATACTCATTAACACCTTTCGTTTGATACCCATTGTGTTAAAATATGTGCTCCGTCAAATTAACAGTAGTTATTTGTGAAATATTCAGTTATCTAAATTCATAAAGTCTACCTGCGTCCAGCTGCAACTTCACTTTTTACATCAAATAAAGTTAAACAACCTTGGGCATAAATACGCGCCTGAGCAGGTATATATAATTCAGTACGGCCGTAAGGTCCTTTTTGTTGTTGGAACTTGTTAACGACATACATTTTTTAGTTACGAGTTGTATACCTGAAATTCATTTTAATAATTTGACAATGCACATTATCATTCGCCTTTTGGAGATTAAGGAACTAAGTATTCTGTTTACTTAAATTAAGTGAATAGCATTTTTAAATATAGTTCACAGTTTAATATTTAATCAGATACACTCGAAGCCAATTCCAATGTGTATCTAGAAAACTCGAAACTATTTGCGGTGTTTAAATCTACAGAGTCAAGACGGGACTTCGTTGAGGCAACTATAAGAGAATTAGCGAGTGAAACAAGCATTAAAGAAAAGGAAGGCCCGCAAGAAAAATTGGTTTACAATAGATTATGATAGAAAGAAAATGGAAGGACGTTTATCGTAACAATTCAAAATTTCTAAGTAAGCATTAAAAGTGGCTAGCTGACAAAACTTTTTTTGGACGAAGAGACGCCTAGCACGTCAACCAATCCAACTAGAGGGAGACCAGCAAAACCCATAGAAGAGTGTTCTACCTACACAAGGAAAAGGAAGCTGTCTGATACCACAAAAGCTATGGCCACGACTCATCTTTCAGAAGCACTGGCTATTAAATATAAAAAAGACGAAGAAAACGTGAAATCTCATATAACAGAAGCAGTTGCGGTAGCAAGTCCAGTGCGACTTATGAGGATCAAAAACAGCATTCCCACACCACCAAATGCGCTACCTAGGAAATAAACTCCCGAAGAAACTTTGGGGCTGTTTATAGATCTCGGTTTAACGAAGAAAAAATATATTATATTGCGTAAGTCATTATTGCAACGTAGTGCCGATATTTTACCTGGATACAAAAAAATTACTCAAGCCAAGAAAGAAGCAGTTCCTCCCTCTAAGTCCCAAGCTAACCGAAGTATCAGCTGAAATTGAGCTACAAAACGTCCACATGACACCTTCAAAGTTTTACCGAAGAAAAGTTGAAATCACTGCCAAAGGAACTAGCATTGATAACTAAGTGGGGCTGTGATGGATCATCAGGACAAAGCGCATATAAATAAATGTAGACGATGAAACAATTACAGATAGTAATATGTTTATGGCTTCTATTGTTCCATTACGACTGAAAGATTAAGCTCCAGAATATTGGAAAAATCCACGTCCGTTATCAACTATATTGTGCCGCCCGATATTATTTAAACACAAGAAGGAGTCTTCGGAACTCATAAAAGCTACAGTGAGTGATATAAAAAATCAAATTGCCAAATTAGAACCAACAATAATTGAAATTGAAGAGGGGAATGTCATTACAATAAAGCATGATTTTCTTCTAACATTGGTCGATGGAAAAGTTTTGAACTTAATAACAAATACGACATCTACAATGAAATGTCCAATTTGTAAGAAGAGCCAAAACGACTTTGAAAATCTTGATGATTCAATAACTGACGAACAAAATTATGAGTATGGAATATCCCCTTTGCATGCTAGGATAAGATGTATGGAATTTGTTTTGAAGCTGGCTTATACTTCTTAAGATAAAATACTGTTAAGATAAAATAAGTTTCTCACTTCTTATCAAAACAATGAAAAAGAGATTTACTAATCAATTTTGTTACTTTATTAAAAAATAAGATATCTATGTACAAGTTAATTTTTTATTTCAAATAAAAGAATTAATTAATTTAGTAATTTATAAATATATACTTTTCATTATTGCATTTCTCTAAACTTTATCAAATTTATTTTAAAGCTTAGGCATTTCGCCTTCAAACGAGTATTAAATTTTTATAGAAATCAATACGTGTATCGAGTTTGGTACAAATTGGTAAAGCGGTTACTAAGATCAAACTTTTTAGCATAAATGGGCAGTGCCACTCCCCTCTTCCAAAATTCGTTGGCTGTTTAATCTTTAGCTCAAATAAAATTTCATTGAACCACTTTCAATAACTTGTAGTTATTAATAAAATACATATTTGGCTTGTAAATTAAAAAAAAACATGTAAAATTTTACGATGAATTTTGAAGCACCTTGTTATTGTGGCACCAAAAACGGACATTTGAGTTTTATAAGAGTATTGCCATTTAAAAGAAACAATACGTCTATCGATTTTGGTAGTTATTGATTACGTGACTACTTAGATACAACTTTTCAACATCGCGCAGGGTGCCCAGAAATTTGCCTCTGACTAGGATAGCGAGGTCATCTGCATAGGCAACCACCCGACAACCATTGGCTTCCAAGTAAGGTTGGCAAGGACCCGCCCCAGCCGACAATGACTAGCCACTGTGCACCACCACATCATGCCGACCGCCTTCCTTACTGCTTCCATTGAAGTGCGAATCCATAACAATGTTTATGGCTTCTATTGTTCCATTATAACTAAAACATGAAGCTTCAGAATATTGCTAAAATCCACGTCCGTCATCAACTATATTGTGCCGCCCGATATTATTTAAATACGAGAAGGAGTCTTCGGAACTCATAAAAGCTACAGTGAGTGATATAAAAAATCAAATTGCCAAATTAGAACCAACAATAATTGAATTGAAGAGGGGAATGTTATTACAATAAATCATGATTTTCTTCTAACATGGTCGATGGAAAAGTTTTGAACTTAATAACAAATACTGATTCAATACTGACGAACTAAATTATGAGTATGGAATATCTCCTTTGCATGCTAGGATAAGACGTATGGAATTTGGTTTGAAGCTGGCTTATACACTACCACAACAAGGAGAAGTTTACGACGACAATACAACATGTAAGGAGAAACAAACAGGAGAAAAAAATAATTCAGGATGCATTCTATAAAGAGATTGGCCTTAGAGTTGTCTGTCCAAAGTATGGATACGGAAATACAAATGATGGTAACTCCTCAAGAAGAGTTTTTGAAAACGATGCAGTGACTGCTCGCATAACAGGAGTTGATAGAGATATTGTGAAAAGATTGGGAGTAATTTTAAATATTTTAAACTGCCATGAACCAGTTAATGGACCCAAATTTGGAGAATATGCATCTAAAACTACAGAGATGCTGCATCAAAAGTATCCTGAGAAGAAACTTACACCAACGGTACATAAAATTTAAGCACATGGAAAAGATTTAAAACAGTGCCAGTGCTTACCATTAGGAGAATTATCTGAAGAAGCTCAAGAATCTAAGAACAAGGACTACAAAAGATATAGATGTATGAACAACTGCAAAGTATCACGAGTTAGACAACATATTAGCTATCTCTTCTGATCCAGTCATATCATCTATGAGGTATGTAAGAACACAAAAAGATTGTCAGGGGTGGGTGTTCCCCGCGTTGGGCTGACAGGCCGGTTTCTTCCCCGCAAAAATTAGATGGACCGCTCGTATGTGTGCCCATACAGTACAAATCTTTTATAGCCGAATGATACGCTTTTAGGTGTAAGCAGCAATCGAATGATGACCTTGTAGTACAAGTGTCGAGGTTCACGCGAAAGCGTAGAACATATTTCGACAATTTTTTTTGTTTTAACCATTTAGCTGGTTAGTATGAATGGTCACACCAGTGTTTTTTTTACTAAATAAAATATTTTCCGACTATAGATGGCATGGAAAGTATGGTACAATGCAGATGGAGGAACTTGTGAATGCTGAATAGCAAAATTACGCGAAAGCATTGTTTAGGGGAACTCGATGTGTTACATCTAGTGCTTGGAATGTTCTTATAAATTGGCGCAATCTCTTAGTAAACAACTTGAACGTGACTTGTGCCTGTTTGCTCACGAGTTTGTGATGGCAAGCGTCGGCAGTGAACTGACAACAGATGGTAAATACTCTTATCTGTTCAACTACAAAATAAAATTAATTACATGTGAATTTTAAAACAATTATGCCGACGTTTATTAACATTAACCCTGGTCAACCTGTCGAGAGCCGCATCCAATATTCTCGGTCGACAGTTCTGCCACCTTTAAATTTTGTTTAAAGTTCAGTTATCATTTAGGAATTAATGTGTCCTTGTGGTGTTCATGGAAGGCATCTAGACATTTTTGTGTTTTGCTTGATCCGCCCATATCAGTGCAGCTAGTGCATTTAACGGACTATCATTATTGGGCTCACCTGGTAGCGGTGCGATTAGCGGATAAGGAATAGAGAGATTAACGTTAGGCGAGTAGGGCGAAGAAAGAAGATATAAAGGGGGTGACACAGGTTAAAATGAAGACAGTTTGAAGTGTTAAAGTTCTGGCATACGACTGCCTCCGCGCCACGGTGTAATGAAGTTTGTGTTTGTGGTAAATTTTCATTGTGCGTTTTTTAAAAAACTAATTTAAAAAAAATAAGTTTTTGTGGTTCCAGCAACAAAGGAGGTTCCCGAGACGAGGATCGGAGTTCCAGGGCAGCAGATTGAAGGTGAGCAGAGTTAGATAGCTTAGAGAAGTAGGAGTATGTGCGTACATATGTATATACATATATGAGTACATATAGGTAAATGTAGGGCTAATAGTAATTTTATAATAATTTCTTTTGCTTAAATGGGAGTAATCGGTAATTTTTTTTGTACTTTAATTTTTTTTATAGTTTTGTCGCGGTTCTAAACGAAATTTTTCCGCAAAAATCAAAATAATTTTAATGCCTGTAGATTCAAATTGTCCTGCTTATGATCGATTTTTTTTTAATTTGAATTTTTAATCTCCTGAAAATTGATTGTCCATCTAATTTAATAGCTCAATAATTTAATTATTTGCTAAATTAAAAGCTCTGGTAGATTAGTTAAATGAAATAAATAGGGATCCTGTAAATGGGGCGCTGGGAATAATTGGCTTAAATTTTTGATATGCGCACATATCGGTACGTACATATATACGCACGTAGGAAGTAGTCACCTTAATTTACGAAATCCTGACATTTTGACTTAATCCGGTGTGTCATAGGAAAAACAATTAGTGGCGAGTCGAGAAGAGTGACTGGAGTGACGACAGTGTTGTTGTTGTAAATCGAAAAGTGCGGCGACATGTAAGTCCCAAAATAAATATTTTTTTGAGTTAATCGGTTTTGTGATAAAATCTTATTGTTTTATAGTGTGCCCGGAAATTTTGGCGTGGAGGGACTAGGCACAACTCGCCGTAAGTCGTTATTTCTAACTTACTTTTTTGTATATATACGTATGTCCAGTTAAATAATTTTTATGCACCCGATGAGAACAACAACAAATTAGGGAACCTAGGGAAGACGTCCCGTTTATATATATGCGTGGTTACATACACATTTTTGACTTTTTTGTACGTAGGCTATTATGGATCCATGTAGTGAAATTAAAAAACCAGGTTTATGAAAATTTTTCACTTAATGCCCGACGTTTCGCTAACGATTCTTAGCTTCTTCTGGGGCTTCTCTTTTTTATTTATGTGAAGAAACAGAAAAATTTTGTATAAAATTAACAACCCTGTACACAGGCAAATTCAAAAATGTAAAAAACACTCACATAAATTGACGCAACAAATTTCTATAAAAAATTAAATATACATATTTATATATATATATATATGTCTGTATCAGTACCAGCAGGTTTCGGTACACTTGTCATACTAATTTGTGTTTTGTGTTTTGTAAACACAAGAGGTAGATTGCAGCAATATCTTTGGTGTCTTCCTTTATGTTGACAGTTTGTTCTCTTTTTCCAATATACGAAGGCTTTCTATGGTGTATCTTATTCTTCCTCTCTTCTCAATATCTAATATTTTGGTGTTTTTTATATCTGCTTCGTGTCCACTGTTTAACATATGTTGTGATAGCGCGGTATTATCTTTCTTCTTCCTTATATCTGCTTCATGTTCTGACAGTCGCACTCCAAGGCCTCGTTTTGTTGTTCCAATATAAACTTTGTTGCAATGTTCGTTCTCTTTACCATTACATCTTATTTCATATACTACATTGTTTTGTTCTTGCAGCTCTACTGGGCTTTTTGTTTTTGTGAAAACCGAAGACAAAGTGCAATTTGGTTTATATGCGAGAGTTATTTTGTGTTTTTTGTTGTCTAAGTCGCGATTGAATTTCTCTGTTAATTTTGGTATATATGTAACACTGAAGAATTTATTGTTATCTGTGTCTGTGTTTGTTGTGGTTTGTTTTATATGTTTATTGTTTATTGACATTAGGGTGTCCTCTATTAAGTTATTTATAAGTTGACTCGGAAAATTATTGTTTTTAGTATTTTATGTATTTTCTGTATGTTAGCTTCTTTGAACTTATGATGGCTAATGGTGAGTATCTTTTGTACTAAATTTCTCGCGGTATTTATTTTGTACTTAAGGGGGTGAGCAGATAGAAAATTAATTATACGACCCGAGGAGATTGGTTTGGAGTACCAGTTTAGAATTATTTTGTTGGCCTCCCTGTGTAATTTTACATCCAGGAAAGGGATGCTAAGATTTTCTTCCTTTTCTACCGTGAATTTTAATTTATTGTGATATTCGTATAGTGTTTTAAGAATGATATCAACATCTGTTCGTCGTACGATTGCGAAAATGTCGTCTACATATTTCACAATAAATTTGATGTCTATATTGTGTACATTTTTCAGCTCTAACGTTGTATATTCTAGAAGATCGTCCATGACAATGTCCGCGATTGTTGGCGAAAGGGGGCTTCCCATTGGCATACCGTATGTTTGTGTAAATATTTTTCCCTCATACATGAAATAATTATTTTCTTTTAAACAGAAATCTAAGATCTTATGAAATGTGTTCCGCGAAATATTAAGTTTTCTTGTATTGAAACAAATTTATTCATTATTATTTTTGTAGCTAGGTATGTCGATATATTTGTGAATAACGAGACAACGTCAAATGAAACTAGTATTTCATCATCATTTATATTTATATTATTGAGCCTATCTTTTAGATCGTACGAGTTTTTTATATTGTACTTTTCTGAAGTTAAGTCGTTTAAGGCATTTAATATAAATTTGGATAGATTATAGCATGGTACGTTGAATGATGATGCTATTGGTCTTAAAGGTAGGTCTGGCTTACTAGTTTCATTTGACGTTGTCTCGTTATTCACAAATATATCGACATACCTAGCTACAAAAATAATAATGAATAAATTTGGTTCAATACAAGGAAAACTTAATATTTCGCGGAACACATTTCATAAGATCTTAGATTTCTGTTTAAAAGAAAATAATTATTTCATGTATGAGGGAAAAATATTTACACAAACATACGGTATGCCAATGGGAAACCCCCTTTCGCCAACAATCGCGGACATTGTCATAGACGATCTTCTAGAATATACAACGTTAGAGCTGAAAAATGTACACAATATAGACATCAAATTTATTGTGAAATATGTAGACGACATTTTCGCAATCGTACGACGAACAGATGTTGATATCATTCTTAAAACACTAAACGAATATCACAATAAATTAAAATTCACGGTAGAAAAGGAAGAAAATCTTATCATCCCTTTCCTGGATGTAAAATTACACAGGGAGGCCAACAAAATAATTCTAAACTGGTACTCCAAACCAATCTCCTCGGGTCGTATAATGAATTTTCTATCTGCTCACCTCAGTACAAAATAAATACCGCGAGAAATTTAGTACAAAAGATCACCATTAGCCATCATAAGTTCGAAGAAGCTAACATACAGAAAATACATAAAATACTAAAAAGCAATAATTTTCCGATTCAACTTATAAATAACTTAATAGAGGACACCCTAATGTCAATAAACAATAAACATATAAAACAAACCACAACAAACACAGACACAGATAACAATAAATTCTTCAATGTTACATATATACCAAAATTAACAGAGAAATTCAATCGCGACTTAGACAACAAAAAACACAAAATAACTCTCGCATATAAACCAAATTGCACTTTGTCTTCGGTTTTCACAAAAACAAAAAGCCCGGTAGAGCTGCAAGAACAAAACAATGTAGTATATGAAATAAGATGTAATGGTAAAGAGAACGAACATTGCAACAGAGTTTATATTGGAACAACAAAACGAGCCCTTGGAGTGCGACTCTCAGAACATGAAGCAGATATAAGGAAGAAGAAAGATAATACCGCGCTATCACAACATATATTAAACAGTGGACACGAAGCAGATATAAAAAACACCAAAATATTAGATATTGAGAAGAGAGGAAGAATAAGATACACCATGGAAAGCCTTCGTATATTGGAAAAAAGAGAACAAACTGTCAACATAAAGGAAGACACCAAAGATATTGCTGCAATCTACCTCTTGTGTTTACAAAACACAAAACACAAATTAGTATGACAAGTGTACCGAAACCTGCTGGTACTGATACAGACATATATATTTATTTATTTATTTATTTAAGTTCAGTCTACAGAATTTAATTCTTACAGACTAGATATAGTACGCAGTTAATCAATTAAAAATAGTGTATAATTTTAATTTAAATATACTTATACTATCATTAAACTCCATAACGCTTGCATAGGTATTGCATAATCTAACGCTCCTAGCAATCGGCTCGTTCATGGCGTAATTAGTAGAGTGGAATGTGTCTACCAATAAGCGATTATTTCTTAAGTTACGAGGCGGGTCATATAAATTGACCAAATTAGATAAGTCGTCACAGTGCATGTTATTATTAATGACATTATAAATAAAAAGTATTGAGAAGTATATTCTCCTATCATATAGGGACTGCAAGCCCATTAGTTTCCGTCTACCAATATAAGAAGGAAGATTACCTTGCCACGGTAACTTTCTTAGAGCAAATTTCGTGAAAACTTTTTGAACTCTTTCGATTTTGTTTGAGTGGGTTTCATAGTATGGGCACCATATTAGAGAACAATACTCTAGTCTGCTTCGAACAAGAGATATGTAAAGAGCTTTTAAAGTGCAAGGATCTCTGAAATCCATTGATATTCTTCTTATGAACCCTATCATAGAAAAGCTTTTGATACTATTAAGTCAATGTGCTGAGAAAATGTTAGCTTTGAGTCGAAAATAACACCCAAATCTTTCATTTTGGTACTTCTAGCTAGAGCACAATTGTCTATATTGTAACTAAATATTATGTTGTTAGACTTCCTAGAGAAGGTGACAACAGAGCATTTATTGGTGTTCAGTTTGAGACGATTCAAAGTGCACCACTGATTCAGTGAATTGAGATCGACTTGTAAGTTATGGCTATCACTTGCATCACGAACGGTACAAAAAAGTTTGACGTCATCCGCGAACATTAGGCACTTAGCGAATTTAAAGCAATTCGGTAGGTCGATAATAAATAAAAGAAATAGCAGTGGTCCGCAGTGAGTACCCTGAGGTATACCTGACCACGCGTCGATAAATAGTCTTGAGGTTGTATTCCCTAACTTAATAAATAGTTTCCTGTTTGACAGAATGAGAATGCCACTAACTCTGTAACTTCGTAACTTCTGCAAAAGTATGGTATGACATACCTTATCGAAGGCTTTGGAGAAGTCTGTGTAAATCACATCAAGTTGTGCCTGCTTTCCGAACGCACCCACTATACTATTCGATAATAGGGTCAAGTTCGAACAGGTTGATCTTCCAGGAAAGAAGCCGTGTTGATCTTTAGAGATAAAATCCCGAACATGGTCAAATAACTTTGATTGGATTATGTAGTCGAACAATTTGGCCAGTGTCCCCTGTATAACGATAGGCCTATAATTACAAACATCATTACGATCACCAGACTTAAAGACCGGAACAATGTGACATAACTTCCACTGTTCGAGAAAAGTACCCTTATTGATACAATGCTGGAAAAGCTGGGATATGGGAATAGCTATAGTATAGCAGCAACGCTTGAAAAATACAGGCGCAAATCCCTCGGAGTCTTGTTTGGAACTGGACTTTAGCGATGAAATAGCGGATAGTACATCCTCTTCGGCGATTGAAAAGGAGGTTATAGAAGGTAAAGGTATGGAATGAAATGTAGGCGATATAGGAATGCTAAACTTTCTGAAAAAACTTTGCAAACAAGTCGCAGGACTCGACAGTATTATCAGAGATAGCGCCATCATATTCCAAGTTCGTTGGGAATCCATTTGTTTTCCTCCTGGAATCTATGAATTTCCAAAATCCTCTCGGATTGGACTTTAAATTCGTTTCAACGGTATACATATAGTGCCTAAATAAGAAGTTATGAAGATGATCATACTCCTTTCTTAAATGAATGAAGTTAAGACGATTGATTTCAGAACTATTATTCTTGAACTTCTTAAAAGCCTTATTCTTTTTATTTCTCAAGTTAGAGAGTCTTAGATTGAACCAAGGTGGCTTGTTTTTAGCTGCGCATCTTTTTAGGGGAACAAAATTAGAGATGGCTTCAGAAAAAATGGAACACAATATCTCGTAAGAAGTATTGGGACAGCCGGAATTTTTCAGAAACTCCCAATCGGAAGAGTGCAAAAAATTATTTATAGACTCATAATCGGCACTCATGTAATCACGCCGAGCTAGTGGTTCATCTTTTACGGTATCGAAACTATAAAACATACTACTAAGAAAAATAGCCTTATGAAGAAAACTATTATTCAAAATTGGAGATAGACATTCATGGCATGATACTTTTAAATTATTAGTAACAAATATTAGATCTAGGATTTTATTATTGTCATTCTGAACTTCGTTACGTTGCAGGAAACCATGAGAGAGCAAAGTGCTTACGACATAGATTTCGACGCTGGAGCTGAGATTATGCGGTATTGAAGTTTTATTATGATTTTCCCAAGAGATATTGGGTAGATTAAAGTCGCCTAAGAAAATAATTTCATCACCAGACTTTAGAGAATTTGAGATTGCAATCACATTTTCTAAATGTTTTACATACATTTCTATATCACTACCAGGAGGAATATAAGAAACTAAAAGTATTAATGATTTGTTGCTAGTAAATTTAACTCTAACACAGATTTGATCTAACAACCCATCGGATAAATCAAGACTGATTGCGTTACTGCACAAATGTGCTCTTACAGCCAGTAAAACACCACCACCCTTCTCGTGCCCAGTAGCTAGAACATCCCGATCCTTTCGGTACACATTATAGTGATCATCGAAGTATTCGCTTGAAGATATGGCACAGTTTAGCCAAGTTTCAGTAATAGCCACGAAGTCATATTCATGCAATGATGTATCGCGACGAGTTTGGCCCGCTTTGGTGCGCATGCCACCAACGTTCTGATAGTATAAAGAGTATTTTGAGCTAATTGATACGTTGATATTTTGCGGCACCACAGAGGTTCAATGTGGCCACATAAATCGTTTCCCGAGATGGTCGGGCCAGCACTTTAATGGTGCTGTGTTACCGGAGCGTATCGGATCTGTATCCGACAAAGGACCATCACATCGATAACACTCCCCAAAGCCTTCGGGGAGTAACCTAATCGCTACAACAACAACAACAACATATATATATATATAAATATGTATATTTAATTTTTTATAGAAATTTGTTACGTCAATTTATGTGAGTGTTTTTTACATTTTTGAATTTGCCTGTGTACAGGGTTGTTAATTTTATACAAAATTTTTCTGTTTCTTTACATAAATAAAAAAGATAAGCCCCAGAAGAAGCTAAGAATCGTTAGCGAAACGTCGGGCATTAAGTGAAAAATTTTCATAAACCTGGTTTTTTAATTTCACTACATGGATCCATAATAGCCTACGTACAAAAAAGTCATCTAAGAGGAATAACTGCATCAGCTCAATAATAAAATAAACATTTTTGTTTAATGCACTAAGGCAGGAGAATACCGTCAATGGTATGCTTCGTGATTTTTGCCAGGAACCTAAAGCGATCTTTATTTTAACAATCTTTCGGAGCACCTATTTTGTTTTCTGGTGTACACTCGTCACGAAGATCAAAATTTGAATTTCTCTACATACACCATTTTGCTGTAATAGCAATCTCCAAATCGAAAATTAATATTTTTGGTGCTCATCCGGTTTCGCGTGAGACTCTAATACGAGGCACAAAGGCCAATAAGAAGCAGCACAAAATCACCCAAGAAGTTGGTTTCGGATTTTACGTATATTTATAATACCCTTATGCATGTATAATTTTTGTAGTTTTTAGTTTTTATTTGTGTTTTTACGTGCGTACACGCATGTACACACGCATATATCAAAAATTCTATTAAATTTTTCTAAATTTTTGTGATACATATCTTTTTAGTACAATCAAAGTTTTTTTTGTACATTTTTATACACACCCTATTGAGGTTATGGCAGCGAACCAAAAGCTTTTTAAGGGGACTCATTTAATGTCGCATACTTATTGCATTCGTTGCAAACGTCGCAAAATGGCAAAGTTGCAACTCATCAGCTCATTTTTGTATGAAATTTGTGTTGCGACGTAATGGCAACTATGCGAGGCTGTTTTGAGTGGCATCCATTGCATTTTATCGCAAATCAATATCAGCTGATCACCGAAGCAATTCACAGAAAAGCGCGATTTTTTAATTTTAGTTTCTCCAAAATGGATGAAGTAAGTATATTCAACTTTAATATTCTTGCAATAGCTAACAACAAAATAAATACATAATATACCCGTATGTAAAGAAAAAACTTGGGCGTATAAATGGCACTTTTCGGTAGACAGAACAGCAAACCAAAGATTTGCTCGTGAATGTAGTGGAAACTGAAAAGGCTAATCCAGAACAGTTCGAGGTAATATTTTTGCATTTTTCAATAACATGTTGTTTAATATGTGATAAACTTATTATAGGAACCAACTGCTCAAAAATTCTATGAGCGCGTTACGGAGAATTCATAAATTTTTGCAGCATCAAATGGGATGTTATGCGCACAAAAATGACGCACCTTAAAACTAGTTTTTCGTCCGCATTGAAACGGAAGGGAGAAACAGGTGCAGGATTGCTTGAAAGTGGAGATGTGAAAAGTGTTGAAGAGTACATTAAAAAATGTGTCCGTTTTATGACGACTTGTACGCAATATTTGGACGTCGTGTAAACGTGCAGCCACCAGCCATATATCAATCAAGCATGCCACTTTCACTTCTGGAACCTATTGAAGTAGATATATTTACTGAAATTGACGGCGAAACATGTTCAACAAGTTTGCCCGAGAGTTCATTAGTTAGTCCGTCTATTATTCTACTTTCTACATTAGAGACTGCTGTTAGTCCGTCTATTCTGTTCACCACATCAGGTGTTTCCACGCAAAGCAATACCAATACACCAAAAAGAAATTTGAAGAGATCTCACAACTCGAACCCATTTGCATTATTACTTGAAATACAAACTAAAAAGGTAGAATTGGAATCACAAAAACTGGAATTCGAAAAAGAAAAAGGGGAAAATGAATTCAAGCTACAGAAACTACAAATAGAGAAAGAATCGAAATGGAAAAGATAATATTGGAGCACGAGAGATTGAAATGTTCTAATAAACCATAAGTTGCTAAAATGTAAAGCATTATTTAAATTATTAGCATTATTTAAATCAGCATTAATTAAATTAAAAACTGGGAGTACGAAACTCCATAATTGGTCATCTATTGCCAAATTTATTTTAGTTTCCTATTAAAATGGCCTCGTGGGGATTGCTGCTTTGCGTACAGATTTAGAGGGAACGATGCTGTAGTAGATACTCCTAACAAGCTTATAAGTGTTTAACGTTTTTCTTTAAATTAAATGCCAACGAAATTGAACAATTCTTTTTCCTTACATAGGCGCAACTTTAATGAGAGGGAAGGTAGGTTAGGTTAGGTTGAACTGGCCTGTCCATTAGGACCTCACATAGACTGAATTAGTCCGTAGTGTTACCAGAAGTTTGTTTTAACGACCAAACTGAAAAAGCCTATCAAAAACCAGGACCTACGTTATAAAATAACTCCGTCCTTTTGGCAAATACTAGAAGCTTCCTACGACTTAAGCCACTTGCCGCTTCTAGATCTGACAGTTGCATCACTCCTAATAGCTGGAGTTTTAGCCTGGCAAGCGTAGGGCACGGGCACAAAACGTTCTCGACTATTTTCTCCTCCAGCCCGCACTTCCTACATATGCTATCACTTACCAAGCCTAATTTAAAGGCATGTGACGCCAGAAGGCAGTGTCCAGTCAGAATACCCGTCATGGTAGGGAATGAGGTAGTCTGTTCGTCTTGTGATTGATGACGCTATACTTCTATGGCCGTATGGTCGGCGCTCAAGCTGCCCCGAGGCACCGAGCCTAGTTGCAGTTAACGTTATGTTCTTTGCCACCAGGTCTACAGGTGGAATGAGCAGAATGGAATACAGTGCAGCTGTCGGGGTTGTTTCCGGTGCTCCAGTAATGGAGTGGGAGTTGAAGTGGAAAGATAAATCGAATAAGGGACACACAAGAATAGGAAGAAAAATGGAACATAAAATGGAAGAGAATGAGCTGAACAAATTCTGCCGGATATTCTCGGTTGTATAAATGTATATAAACAATTTTTTACATGGGGTTATAGACCTTCGACGACGATTAAACATGTTAATGGAATATTGAATTTAGTTCGGAAAAGTAAGAAACCATTTACGTGTTAGTACAAATTCTTTATTCGTTGTGTGCATAACTTAACATTTCGTAGATGGATCGTCGCACTGCTTCTCCTTCATTAGTTTGAGCACTTGGTAATGACTCTCCAGCATCGTGCTCCGATTGCTCAAGTTCGTAATCGAAACAATCATCTTGTTGTAGCATAAGATTGTGCAACAATACGCAGCAGATAATCCATTTGTTCACATTTTTCATGCCATTTTCATCTTTTATTTGAATTCACAAGTGTTTTAATCTACCAAACCTTTCCTTCAACATGCCGTAACAATGTTCAATTCTAATCCTATAACGGCTGAATATCTTGTTACAGAAAGTCCGTTGGCTTTTGTGTTGGCTCTCGATAATTTTCTCTGAGTGGTGTTATAACTGTGCGCGACAATTTACAGGCACTGCCGCCGGCGATCCATTCAGCTCCTCCAAAAAATTTATCAGCTTCATTGGACAATTCACTTTTATTAAAAATACGGGCATCATGAATGCTACCTGGATAACCTAACACCAAGTGTCTTATTTGAAGCCTATTATCACAAACGGCTTGAACTTTAACAAAGTAGTGATGCTTGCGAAAAGTAAGCTTCTGGGTCTTGCGAAGGTTTTTCTGCCAATGGAATTTCTGTACCATCGACGTATCCCACACAATTCGGTAGTTCATGACAGGTCTCTGATACGAGCTTTTTACGTTCATCGACATCTGGCCAAAACAGATAACAATCTTTATACTTTAATAGCGCTTTGAAAATTCTCTCGGTCTTAATCTAAGATAAATTGAACGGTTAAAAATCAATTGGCAAAACAATCTCGGAAACTGACTTGAATGATACCACCATCACTAACTCCAAATAAACCGGCAATCTTGGATAAAGTAGCACCTTCACCGCTTGATCTTGAGCGATATAATACGATTTCTAATTGTGTTTCCAGATGGAACTGTCTACAAGAACGTGATTGGTTGAAGACCTCATCATCCCTTATTAAAATTAAAATAGCCTAGATGGTTTTCCAGCTTACGCGTGTAATCCTCTTGAATCTGCTCCCATCAAGCTCCCATAACACTTCTTTTACAAACTTCTTACATTTTGGAACGGTATTTTGAATAAAAGGCACACTGTATCTGCATTATTCGCCTAGGGCACAAAAAAAACAGAAGTTCCTCCAATATTTTATCTTCTTTTCTTCCTTCCTCTTCTACAAAAAAATATAAAACTTTACTCATATGAAGCAAAATACAATTTAAGTAATTACCTTCGTCCTCACAAAAAAAATTCGACAATCATCGAATCATTTAATGCTGCTACTTGTAATAAATTAAGCAGTTTTTGTTGTTTTTACAAATGACAATAAACAAACTAAACAGCTGACTTTTAATAGTTTTGCCATCACGGTTTGCCATGGGGCATTCATTTAACAGCAGTGGCAACTTTGCAACTTCGCAATTGTTACAAACATGCGACATTATATGAGTACCATTTTTATATTTGTTTTATAGTGCGCAGGTTGTTGGACTTGCCAATTATAGTTTAGCTATATGCGTGTCTGCAAACGAGTAAAGCAGTCACATTAGAGTGACCAAATTTCTTATTTTTGTTAGCTAAATATGTTAGAAAATTTATTATGGTGTGATCGTTGTCCTCTAAATGGTAAGCGATTCTGCCCATAAGGAACGTAATATTGAAGACTTTTTTTGAGAAATTCTTAAAATTTCATAAATATCTACGTACATAGGTAGGGGTAAAACCAACTAAGAGAGCTCGATTAGGTAGGATCCCTTACCCTTAACCGAGTAAAATTTTAAAATTCATTTGTTTTTTTTTGTTCTTGTTTTTTTATTGAATGATCGGCAGGACGTTTCATCATAGTCAAACATTTTTAGCCTAAATAATAAGATTAGTTTTTTATTATGATTCATTGTAATTCTTTTTATGATTTCAATATATTTTGAGTTTGTTGTTAAGAGTTAAAATGCGGAGTTAAGCACTTTTTGGGCGGGAGGTGAAGATGGCGTGATAGAGAGGTAAGTGGAGGGGACGGACATGAAACGAACGGTCCAAGGTAGGGCGGGCTTCCTGAGGTGAGATGTGTGTGAGGCTGATAGGATGGATGATGAGAGGAATAAATATGCGTCCGTACGGCTCCTTGGTGGTAGGGTTGAGGACCACTGCCCCTCGTATACTGAGCTAGTCCGGGGACCCCAAGGAGCCAGACAATACGTGTACGTGACATATTTATATGGCGCCCAAACTAAAATTCAAGAAATGTACATATATTCGCATAGTTATATGCAGGTATAGGGTACATAGAATATTAAAGTAACATCAGCGCAACAAAAAAAAAGGTTTAAATTGGCGCCCATACAGCTTAAGTTTCAAAAAAAAAGAAACATTTTCAATTTTTTCGTTTTATTTTCATTTTAAAATTTATTTAAACCTTTTTGATTCAAATCGTTCATCGAAAAGGGTTTGATGAACGCTGTCAGCCGTGCGGCTTAGGTGGCTTACTTATAAAGTTTTTTTTTGTAGTTTAATTGCACTAAGGTGTTAGGTGGTAGCACATCAATCCCCAAACAATAGGCAAACGGTGACATAGTTACCGAACATTAGGTTGATCTATCTGCACCGCCACAGCACAATGCCAAGATAATTTTCAAATTTCTTTTTTTGGTATAATTTTTTTCACAGTTTTCTTTTTTGATTAACAATGTAAATCAGTTTAGTTTCTATGTATGGAGACCGAAATTGAGAGTTTAAATTTTGATATTCCATGCGTACATACATACATACATATTTACATAGAGTAGTTAGTGGCCGCAACACTCGTTTAGATACAAAGGTTGTGAGGCATAACTTTTTTTGATGTAAATACTTATATTTTTTTTTATTAAATAATCAGTCCACACACGAACTCACACAGGAACGATAAACTATGCTCCAAACCCTCTGTTTGGAAAAACCTCTTCGGGAGTCATGCCATCTGAACTTCCGCAAAGTAGCATATTGTTAGAGTTTTGAAATTACAATAAGAATTTGCTTTACACAAGCATATTTGAAGTTTTGTTGCAAATATTCGAAATTACAATAAGGGTATTTTTTTATTTGAAATTTTTTTATTTGAAAATAATTTGGCGCTTAACATACATGCAGGCATTCTAGGTATTTTAGGTCTTTATAGCTGAGTTTTGTGTAAAATACAAGGGTTCCGAAAGACATTGCGTTTTTGATTATATTTTTTTTGGTGATACAAGGAAACTAAGTTTTTTATGAATAATACACCACCTGCATTGAACACCAGAGGCAAAAAGAAGATTGCAGCCATGGCATCTAATGATCCAAACGTGAACGCATCTGTTGAACAGGATGCCTCGTTCATTGATTTATCGGAGCGGTTTGGAGAGACAAAGAGTGGTGGGGACAAAACGGGAGAAAACATTGAGAAAGATGGTGCCAGTAGCGCGACACCTACGGCAGGCGGGAAAACAGGGACGTTGCCCAAGCAGAACACAGGTGCACAGGTAACGCAGTCCGTGCTTTTACGGCCGCCCTCGGTATCTTTCCCGCGCCCTCCACCATTCAACAATTTTTCTAATCAGGCCATAGCTCAGCGACCTAAAACCCATCAGATACGAGACGAAATAGCACCTATGATCAAAGAAATATGGGTGAAGCAAAAGAGGTCGTTTTAAGTGAAATGAGAACAAATATGCAGGAAATAATGAATGGTTTGCGAAGCTCAAACGGTGAGATGGGAGCTGGTGGTGGAGAAAATAGAACGCGTGTTCCATACAAGCGAAGGAGGCACAATACTAGCAGTGAGTCCATGGAGTCGAGGCGGTCGATTCCTCAAAATGAACTTGTCAGTGAAAATGTCAATAGCAACGGCAATAACAATGTAATTAGAGATGTCAACAGAAACACCCGTAACCCTATGAGGCCTGCAGTGGGTAACTTGCCGGCGTTCACGGCGCAAGTACATCAGCGCCACATCCAAACAGCACAACCAGCGAGGCACAATTCGTACTCGGAAAGCGTCCCAATCGAAAATCAAGGTAGAAATTCGGGTATGAGACCTGAACTTAATATAGAAAAGTGGGGAATTAGTTTCCAAGGATTCCGAGATTCCATGACCATTGAAGATTTTTTGTTTAGATTGGAATATTTAAAGGAGAAGTACGGTTGTTCATGGGGAGATATTTTAAGGGATTTTCATCGTCTTCTGGGTGGCGAAGCACGCGAGTGGTACTGGTTGTACATTCGTACGAACCGAAATGTAGACTGGCCAACCTTGCATTTGCACCACAAAGGCAGTTCGCCTCCCAGTTGACAGATTTCGAACTGATGAGGGAGATAAATGAACGTCCCCCCAGCGGGTTAGCGGGTCAGAATATACCCGCGGTAGGTATGCCTGTCGTAAGAGGCGACTAAAATACCAGATTCAAGGGGCTGTGTAGCGCAACCCTTCAGGTTGCCAGCGCAATATATAGCTTCTCCAAACCCAATTGTCAACCTCACCTATCCGCGGCGAATCCTGTTTCACTAGCAGACGAGGCTCTGGCCACCCTAAGCTCCTCAAGGAACTTGGTGATGGGGAGGGAGGGATGGCCTGAAGGTTAACGTGGCCACATAAATCGTTCCCAAGATGGTCGGGCTAGCACTTTAATGATGCTGTGTTACCGGAGCGTACCGGATCTGTATCCGGCAAAGGACCATCACATCGATAACACTCCCCAAAGCCTTCGGGGAGCAACCTTATCGCTACAACAACAACAACAACATAAATGAACGTAAGCAGAAACCCGGGGAAAGTATTGATGAATACTTCCATGCTATTGGCATACTACGATCTCGTTTAAGGAAGCCCATACCCGAGTATGAAATGGTTCGACTAGTGAAAGGAAACTTGCGGGAATCGTTGGCAAAAATGGTGTATCCCATCGCGGTATACTCTGTCGAGCAGCTTAGGATGGAGTGTAAGGAAGTGGAAAGATGTTTCCCTCGACGAGACCGTGTGCAGCAAGTGGATTCGCGCCTCGTGCTTATCAGGTTCATGAGATCACGCCCACACCGACGGATGAGCAGGAATCTCCCAGAGATGAGGGTCAAGTCTCTGTGGAAGAGGTCCGCTATCAACGCGTAACGAAGCATCCACCATCGCGCGATCAGACAAGCCGGAAAAACCCATGCTGCACTTGCGGACTCGAGGGCATCTTTTCACCGACTGCATGTCATTGCATAGGCGCATATTTTGCTTTAAATGTGGAAAGCCGGAGGTCATCACGCCCAAGTGTCCCGTATGTAACCCGACGGGAAACGCCAATCGGAACGCGATGACAGCGGGGGTGTCGCGCTCCGCTCAGTTCCCGCAAGAGCAGATGCATCAACCAGCACAACTTTAGATTTAGATATAATATGTCAGAACGAACAGCCCGGATTAAAACCAAAAATCATTTTTGAAAGCCAATCAAAATCGAAGGCTAACAACAAAACGATTCTACACCGGCCAGTTACCCTTTCTTTTGAGGAACGCATGAGGAGATACCGCGAAGCTCGAGAACGAATTTTTGCCGATAGTATGCTGCTAGGTCGTCGTATGGTATCGGTTAGGATACAAAAGGCAAGGGACCGTTTTCGACGACGAAAGCTGCTTCGTCGAGAAGTTGTGGCAGCAGTAAAAAGGGCAGGTAGAAGTGACCCGCGGGTATTCGTGGATATAGAGTTGAATGGGATTCAAACACGCGGACTATTAGACACGGGGGCATCGGTTAGTATTTTGGGTCGAGGTGGTCGTGAGTTAGTACAGGAATTAGGGTTACCAATAGAACAATTTATTTCATCCGTTACTACTGCCGGAGGTGGAGCGCATACGGTGTTAGGAAAAATCAAAATACCTGTGAAATACAAAAAATTAGTAAACGTTATAACTTTTTATCTATGTCCATACCTGGAGCAAAACATATCTCTAGGAATAGATTTTTGGCGCGCATTTGAGCTGGCTCCAAGCGTTGTAGGTTGTGAGGAAATTGACCTATCTAAGCTAGAACAGCAGATGGTGAAAGAAGAAGATAGGCACGAGCGTCGCCTGTTGCACGATTTGACGCCAGAGCAACAGCAAAGATTAGAGCAGGTCAAAAATAGCTTTAAGACATTTGAACAAGACGGTTTAGGTCGTACTCCACTGGAGAAACACACCATTAAGTTAGTAGATGATGCCGTGCCAGTAAAAGATAGGCATTATCCGTTGTCTCCGGCAATGCAAGCCATAGTGTATTCTGAAATAGACAAAATGTTAGAATTAGGAGTTATCGAAGAAAGCGAAAGTTCCTGGAGTAATAGAACCACGGTAGTTAGAAAACCCGGTAAAAACAGATTTTGCCTAGATGCGCGGAAATTGAATGCTTTGACCATCAAGGATGCGTATCCCTTACAAAATATGGAAGGCATAATCAGTCGCATCGATGATACGCATTATATAAGTAGCGTGGATCTAAAATTCGCTTTCTGGCAAATAGAGCTGGAAGAAAGCAGCAAACCGTACACTGCTTTCACCGTCCCGGGGCGTCCCTTGTATCAATTTGCAGTCATGCCATTCGGCTTATGCAATGCGGCACAAAGGTTGTGTCGACTAATGGACCGCGTCATACCGCAGAGGTTAAAGTCAAACGTTTTTTATATATCTTAATGATTTGCTCATCATTGCTCCAGATTTCGATACGCATCTGAAAATATTGGAAGAGATGGCTATGTGCTTAAAAGAAACAGGGTTAACGATCGGGTTAAAAAAATCAATGTTTTGCTTCAAGGAATTACCATATTTGTTAAAGACGGATCCCGAAAAGGTGAAGGCTATTCTAAATATCCCCTTACCAAAAACAATGAAACAAGTAAGGAGTTTTCTTGGAACAGCTGGGTGGTACCGGCGATTCATAAAAGATTTTGCAACGTTGTCTGCACCACTTACAGACACTTAAAAAAATCAAGCAAGTTTGAAATGACACCTCAAGCTATTGAAGCTTTTAATAATTTGAAAAAAGCGCTTACAAGCGCACCTGTGTTAAAGCACCCAGATTTTTCGAAGCGTTTTTGGGTCCAATGTGACGCCTCTGACTATGGTGTTGGCGCGGTGCTATATCAAAAGACGGATGATAATGCGGAAAACCCCATCGCGTACTTCTCTCAGAAACTGAATGATTGTCAACGCAAATATACCACAACCGAAAAGGAATGTCTCACGGCGGTGATGGCAGTGCAAAGATTTCGTCCATATATTGAACTTATACCATTTACCGTAGTGACTGATCATGCAAGTCTAAAATGGCTTATGTCACTTAAAGATTTAAGCGGGAGACTCGCGAGATGGTCACTGCATCTTCAAGCCTTCAATTTCCAAATCGAACATCGAAAAGGGTCCGAAAATATAGTTGCCGTAACGTTATCTCGTTGTATCCACGACATAACACAATCTTTAATACCGGGCATAGATACTCTAGAGTTCGATCTGAGGAATACTTAGGGTTGATAGTTACAATCGAGTCAAATAGGGAACGATTGTCGGATTTAAAAGTAGAGGATGGTTTTGTATATAAGAAAATGTTGGCAAGGGATGTCGAGTTAGAAGACTCTGAATGGAAGTTATGGGTACCGGCGGCATTGACATCGACGTTAATTGAAGATGCGCATTGTTCCGAGACGGCTGCACATGGGGGAATGACGAAAAAATTGCATCGGTTACGGCGGATGTATTATTTATTATTAGGCCAATATGGTTGTACAAGTTCGCAACTTCGTTCGTGATCGCCAAGTGTGCAAGGAAAATAACCAAGTAATGCCATCTTGAAACCGGGTATAGGATCAGAAGTTTTCACTGAAAGACCTTTTCAAAAAATTTATATAGATTTTTTAGGCAAGTATCCCAGGTCTAAGAAAGGGAATACGTTTATATTTGTGGTGGATCATTTTTCAAAATTTACCTTTTTAAAAGCAATGCGTGAAGCAACTGCAACCAATGCGTGGAATTTCTAACAGAAGAAATCTTTTTCAAGTTTGGCGTACCGGAAATAATACATTCCGACAATGGGAAGCAGTTCACGTCAAAACAATTTGCCCATATGATGCAAACGTACCGCATTAAACACCTAAAAACCGCCTTTTATTCCCCCCAGTCAAATGCAGCGGAGAGGGTAAACCAATCGGTTTTTGGCTGCCATCCGCGCGTATTTAAAAACAGACCACCGGGATTGGGATTTGTACTTGCCGGAAATCGAATGCGCGTTGCGAAACGCCGTACATTCTGCCACGGGTGTATCGCCCTACTTCGCCCTGTTTGGGATGC